>JBBMOC010000002.1:11412706-11438371 GCA_037975185.1 Centropyge bicolor
AATCACAACTACTTAAAATTAATTGGCACATGACTGGTTTATTTGCAAGGTCAAAAATGCAGGTTTCAGCCAACGGACAAATGACTGCAGCAGGTATTAAGTATGTAAAAGGATGTGTTTTAATTGGTCATTTTGTTCAGGAACTGTGCACCGTGTTTGTGCTGGAGAGCAGCACTGTCAGTGACCTCAAGCTCTGCAGCTCAATATGCCACGGGATTTTGAAACCAATCAATCATCGTGATGACAAGAAAAACATGACCCGAGTTATATATAAAAAAAAGTCTGCACGCTTCTTCTGCACTCAGAGTGTGTCCTAGTGTTACCTCTGCTTTGTGCCTGCGTTTGTCTACTAAACGTCACCAAAAGAGTGAACAAAGCCCGACTAGTCAATACACTTTGAAAAATGGCCTTCAATCTCTCAGCTAGTATCTCAGTGACTTTGAATTTTTCTCCACTTTCACAGAGGACTGATGTGTAAAAGTGTGTGTTTTGTGTCCCGGTGTGCACGCCGTGGCTGTGAATGAAGACATACGCTTAGAGAGTCGATATAGCACTCTGTACTCCTGTCTTGTTTGGTGGATGAGTACAGCTGAGGACACAAAAGACTTGTAATGCTCCACGTCGGATATCATAAGCCATAACACAAAGCTGTTCGGAGGCAGAGAGGTGGGGGTATAGGGAAGGCTCGTGGTGAATTTTAAGCAGCGTTCGAGTGTGAAACCCGAACGACCTGCCCTTGGTTTGAACCGTTCGATGGAACGATGTGCCGGCAACAATTAATCTCTGCGTGAGATCATTAGGACAACGCTGAGCAGAGTCCCGGTGCAGATCGCCGTAATGAGCCGGTCCTCCAAATCTGCACTCCCTGTCCTCTTGTGCATTCACTGCACACAAAAGCCACAACAGCAAAAGTCTGTCTATTCAGGGCAGAGGTGCAGAGGCTGCCTCAAAGAGGGGAGATCAGGAAAAGGGCATTCAGCTGTTATGAGCCTTGGGGGCACTTGTAGCCTATTAGTAGTTCAGAAGCCCAACAGTGTTTAGTGGCCAATTCCATCTGTGTGAAAGGCTCTACAGGGAAGACACAGAGCATTTGGAGTGTTGGAGGTGTTGGAAACCCCAGATAGTCCTTCTGCTGTGTAAAGTCAATTAGTATGCTATTTAGCCTTGTTTTGACTTGATGGTCCTGTTTTTCTCTTGTGGTATAGTGTTCATTCACTCATTCCTCAATGAAGAGTCATTCTTCGTATACACATTTGTCCCGTGTTTGTCATATTATTTTTTAAAGAAGTTTATAGCACTTCGATAGGTGATATATAAATGATAAATATAATTGATTTGATAAGTGCTCTACATTATCTAAACAGCTTCTTGTCATTATCACTCACTCTGTTATCGTGGGCTGCTGAAGCTCAGGAGGTGGAGCAGTTATCCTCTAATCAGAAGGTCGGTGGTCACTGCACTGTCCATGTCAAAGTGTCCAAGGGCAAGATACTGAGCCTCAAATTGCTCCAATGCGCTCATCAGTGTATTTGTGTGTGAATGGTTATGACTCCTGATAAGCAGGTGGCATCTTGCATGGTAGCCTCTGCCACCAGCGTCTGAATGTGTGTGAATTGATGAATGCTGGGTTGTGTTGTTTAGCACTTCCACTGGTTGGTAAGTCTAAAAAAAAGTGCTATTTTACATGAACTGTTTATATAAAGGTCACTACACTGCCACAGGCTTAAAACTCACGTTTGTGATTACTGATCAAATTTTGCCAACATTTAAAGAACTGTTTCTTGTTTTCAGTAAGTGCATTTCCAAAAAAAAAAATAGTTTGTATTTCTATTGTCACTGGTAGATGCCTAAACTGTTTCCTTCATGAATTGTTCCTGATTATCATGAATTGCCTTTGAGGTTTTTAAGGTTCCAGTAATTAAAACTATTGTCAGTCAAGGTCTTAGTAAGAACTAAATAAGTCTGGTCCAGGGGCTGAGATAGACTCTCAGCACAGAGGGGCCAGAGCATTCTTGAAGGGCCCCTCTAAAAAGTTCTATAAAATTCACCCTATCCGATCCTATTCATCCATTGACTGTAGAGTATGGCATCGCTGCCAATAGACAGCAACAGGCTCCGACAGCGGCACTCTGTCTGTTTTTCAGACAGCCTGCTGGTCGACAGACATTCGGTCTGTAACTTCATCACTCTGTCAGTCAGTCAGCCCGTCAGGGCCAGACATCCACTCTTGCAGTCCAGCCAAAAAGCAGCTCAGGAGGGGCCCCTACTGTGCATGGGCCCTTGGGCAGTTGCTCACTCTGCCCCTGTAATCACTATGATCAGGTCCACTGTCAGTCCACAACTTTGTTAGGAATATTGATAGTTCCAAGCAGCTGACATTTCTTCGTCCAGGCTTCATCCGTTCACTCCTTTTACAAAAATATACTTGATTTGTGTTTCAACCAGCTTTGTCACAGTGGGGGTTACTTTATTCTCACCAGATAGTTGCTCAGTGATTTTCAGTGATTCACTTCCTACAATCACTAATTGGGCCACTGATGAGTGACAGCAGACAATTACAGCAGTCTGCTATTTAAAATGTGAAAAATATCAACCAATGTGTGAGTGTGTGCATATGTTGTGTCTGCATACTTCCACTCCCATGAATGTAAATGCCAAACCTACCTTCCTACTGTTCTCTTTTGAAGTTCTGCATGTGTGTAAAGCCACACATTTTAAGTCTGTGCACCCATGTTCATATGTGTGTTTGTGCATGAATGAATGATTATCACTATACTGTCATTTTACCCTTTACCAGAGTATGGCTGACCCATGTCAGTATTACTAGTGTCAGTACCATATCAGCAGACAGCACACTGAACTACAACAGGCTCCACATACTCAACATATCCATACTGTCAAGCCTGTAAGCTTTGAGAGCAAAAATGTTCCCATTAGGTCTGCTTTTGTATTCCACAAAATGATGAACAGTCGCAAACAAAATTGCAGGCGCAGTAAATAAAACAAGAGAGAGAAAAAGTATAGTATATAGTATAAATCCAATAGATGCCCACTTTAATTACAGTGTAACATTTTATGGTGTGTGATTTCTTGTCTATATTTAATGGCAATGAGTGTTTGTTGAGATATTTCACTCAGAGCCAAAGTGGTGGACTACCAGTCATATAAATCAGAACAATCACTAATGTAAATGTGATGTCGGAGGGAGCTTGTGTAGTTAAATCACAAAGGGTGAGTGTGATTTGTGTTGCACTTCCCATCTTATCCTTAAGGCTGTCATGGCTGGAGAAAAAACATTCTGGTAGCTGCATGTACTACAAGTTCTTTATAAGTGGTGTGCGTGAGTCATTTAAGGTTAGGAAAATCGATTTAACGGTTTGTACATGTCAGAAACACTTATACCTCGCTGGACGTTACAAGAAGCGGGCCTGAAAGGTGTTGATGGTGGTGATGTGGCTATGGACAAACCTTCGACCTATAGGTTTACTAGAAATCACCACACACACAGCTATACTGTACGCTCTTTCTCTCTCACACACACAAACCTACACACACCACTTGAGAGCCTTTTTAAATCATCAAGCTGGTAAATTGAATTCCATGGAGTCACTGAATGAGTTTCTCTCTCCAAACTCGAACCCTGGGGCCAGCCATTACAGAGCAAATTGTTTCTTTCTCTCTCCGACTATTCCTGATTTTTCTCCTTTTGTTTTTTTTTTCCTCTCCTCCTTCTCTCAAACAAGTCGTCACCTTGGGTTTTCCTTCATTCTCACTACTCTCTTGGATCTCAGCCTGCTCTTTCCTCCACAGTGTGTCTGCAGGCTTCAAAAGTCAGGTTTCAAACTTTTTAAACTCACTTGGAAGACAGGTTAGAACACCAATTTAAAATAGGAAAATAGGCTATGGAAATAGGTGCAAAAGCAAAATAGCAGTGTGCTTCAAACTAAAAACAGTGGTAAAAAAAAAAGATAAGACAAAAATGTAACAATGATTTGCTGTGTATCTGTATACATTATGCATAATTCATACACAATCTCAGCATGAAAAATGCAGATACATTTCTAACAGTAAAATGTGATTCTATAGTAGAGAGATGGCAGGAAATGAGTAACGAGAGCGACGGAGAGATGCAACAAAGCCGGACATTAACCTGGGACATTGTGATTCATAGTTGACCTCCTATAGGCCACCAGGGCACCAAAATGGTAGTGCTAAATAAAAATGCCATGCCAAAAACCCAGCATAGGACACATATAAAATGTGTTGTAATTCCTATAAATAATTGTAAATACCCTCAAATTAAAGCTGAAAGTCTGCACTTAAAGCACATCTTGATTGTTTCACTTCAAATTCATTGTGGTTTTGTACAGAGCTGAAATACTGAAAATTGTGTCAATGTCCAAATATTTATGGAGCTGACTATCTGGCAGGACCTTATAGCTATCTGTCTTTGTAGTTGTATCTAAGTATTTTTGATACTTATTAGTTCATCTTTACACCCATAACAGAGGAGCAGAGCAAATACTGCAAAAAAGACATCTCAGAATTAAATGAATTAAATTAGACTACAATAACCATGATGTGTATTAATCTAAACGAATGCGTGAGTCAAACTGAGCTGGACAAGCTGAATGTGTGATAACACCACTTACAACACACACACACACACACACACACAGAGACACACACACGCAAATCTGCCAGCCCCATTCAGATGTTTTGGTGAAATTAGTGCACACAGTTCATTTGCATTTGTCTCATTTCATGTCCTTAAATGTTCTTACTCTGACCAGGCTGTCGCTGAAAATAAACCACATAACACAGCGAAAGGCTTAAGAATTCTCTTTCATACATCATCACATTTTAATGCTTAAATGTGGGTGATTACAGCTTTCCTGGCCTATATTTTTCTATTTTTCACTTTTCAGACTTTACAGTCTAATTGCCTCATCCGGTCTGTGTCCCTCTCTTTTTAAAGTTAAATCTCTCCATCTCTCTCAGTCTCCTGCTCTCTGTCCATCCTCCTGCATCTGTGTTTGTGGACTCTGTAACTGGGAAGAGTGTGGTGAGTGAATAAAGTGAGCAACAGAGAGCTTTGTGGGAGGAATACTGATCGCAGTGAAATGAAGGGGAGAGCAGAAGGACGGAGAGGATGTTCAGTCAGTGATTGCCAAGGAAGGCGCATGTAGACAGGATGCTCAACCTTCCTCCTCCTCCTCCTCCTCATCTCTTCTCTTCCCTGTTGTCACTTCTAGTTTAACCTGTTCCTACTCCTCTCACTACCTTCAATTCACTACATTTATTTACTGTTCTGTCTCCTATCATCATCTTAATTCAACTCTGACCTTCCTCTTCTTTCTTTCTTTTTTCTACTTTCCTGTTTCCTCTCCCTCCTCTAGTCTTCTCTCCTTGTCTCTTCTCTTCATCCTCATCATTTCTTCCTCACATTTCTCCTTTACTCTACAGATTTCACCTAGTCTCATTTCTTTGCTACATTTTATCTTTTATATTAACTTCTCTTTTCGCCACATGTCACCTATCCATTTTGTGTCCTCAATGTTCTCTCATCTCATCTCCTCCTCCCTTCTCATTTCCTCTCTTCTCCTGTATTCTTCCAACTTTTTATCCTCTTGTCCTCTCCTTGTTTCCTCACCCCATCTCTCATCTCTTAACTTCATCTTCATGCTCTCTTCTCTTTTCTAACTCCTCATTTTCCTCCGCTTTGTGACCTCTCCTCTTCTCCTCACATCCTTCCTCCTCTCCACCAGTTCACTGTGTTCTTGTCTTGTCCTCCCACCTCATCCTTTGCTCCTCATTTGTCTTCTCTTTGCACTTCTCTTCTCTTCTCTCGTCTCCTCTCCTCTTCACTTGTCCTCTTCCCTATGCTCTCTCTTCTCTACTCCCTTCTCCACTCCTTGGCTCTTCTTCTTGTCTTGTTTTGCTCTCACGTCTTCTCCCTTATCCTCCTATATTTCCTTTTGTGTCAACCCTCCGCTCTTCATTTTATCTCATCTCATCTTCTTTTCCTCATTTCACCTTCCTTCTCCCATCTTTTCTTGTCCGCTCTTTTTCTCCACTTCTTTCCTCAATTTCATTCCTTTCTTTCTATCTTCTCTTCTCTTACTCTCATTTCTTGACCTCTGCTCTTCTTCCTCTCCTCCTCTCTCTTCCCCTCATTTCCTCTCCACTTTTGTCTTCTCTCATGTCCTTGTCATCTCTCCTCTTGTTTTCTCTGTCCCCCACCTTTATCTCCCTTTCCCTTTCTTTTCTCCCTCTCTCTTCTCTCGTCTCTTCTCTTCTTTTGTCTGCTCTCCTGTCCTCTGACAGTGTAAACAGTGTTTAGGTGTGATAGATGACAGCGAACGGCTGCTGGTGCTGAACGTCGCAGAGGAAAGTCTCCAGCTGAAGCGAGAAAGGTCATCACAAATCTGGAGAGTGTTGATGTGGTGATATGTCGTCAGGTGGAATAATGGACTGACAACTTGAGTTAGCACTTGTCTTTTTTTTTTTTTTTGTTGGTCTCTGGAGCTAAAGGAGCCAGGGCAGCCAGCAGTGACAGTGAGTGTGTGCGCAAGAGATAGAGCTGATCAATTCAAGAGCTGAGACCACATTCAAATAAACTGATAATTTATCGGATCCACATGACATGAATTCACAGTGGCTCTGTAGAAGATCAGCACTTTTTAACCACTCCTCTCCCCTTTACTGTCCTCCACTGTCCCCTCTTTTTATCCTCTCCTTTCTTCTCCCTCTTCCTCCACATCTCCCTTCTCTCCTCTGGCTTGATTTAGTGGTAGAAGCTTATAGCATTAACCTGAGTTAGCACCCAATTTAATCCTTCCCTTCTGCTGCCCATCTCTCCTACCATTTATTTCTTTTCTGCCCCCCACAAACTTTCCTCTTGTCCCCTGTCAACACCCGACTCTAGCCTCCATCCCCTGAATCCAAAAACAAGGTACAAGGTTACCAGGGTCATATTCTTGTTTTCAGTTCATCACTGATAAGGATGATAGAAATATGACTTCATCATTGTAAAAAAAAAAAGAATAACAATAATACACACCCACGTATTTAAACAGTGACAATCAGATAAAAGATAAATAGAGTAAATTTTCTGATGTTCGGCATTATTGCTCTTTTTGATATACATTTTGATATAAACAAAAAGCAAATATCAATCATCATATCTATAATGACTCTGAGGCCATTTCATTAATATTAAGCTCATCTGATGCACATGAACACAGGCTGGTGTCGTATGCTTGTTGACATAACAGCGCGCACAACAGCACCACTGATGAAAAAAAAGTATTCTGGCAAACATTGGACACATCATTATAAATATCAATTGTTTACAATTATTTCATCTCTATGTTGTATGTTGCTTGTAAATGACAATTTGAAAAAAAATTAAAATATGTATTTCCAACTAGTACGAAACAAAAATACATAAATAAGATAAAGATAAATATGTAATTTTTTTTCTGTGTAATAATCAGGTTATGATTGTAATAGATTTCCCATCCAGCATTATAGTCTCCAGTCTGTAAGATGACAGTAGTGTACCAAGTTGACGACTGCCATAAACATTTTAAGAAGATAACTTTTAAGTTGATTAGTAGGGATGAGCGAGTACACCACTATCTGTATCTGGCGGGGCCTAAGCCGGAAGTTAGTGCAGAAATGGGTGAGGCTTAAAACTGTACATTATTTTAAGTCTGAAATTGATATGGATTGATCAGAAGTCGCTAATCTACTGCATTCAAAGCCTATATACAGTATATCTCAGTAATATTTATAATATTATTTTCATGAACTGCAGAGAGAAAGTGTCAGATACTGCATGCAGCCACATACAATAAAAATATTAATATAGGCTACTTTCTATGTTCAGCTACAGCTATATGTGTGTATGTGTGTAAATGGTCTGTGAGACTGTTTATTTTTTAATGATCTGTGTGAACTTCATGATTCATGTAAACATCCAGTGATCGCAAACAGGGAAATAATATGTCAGCCTTCTTCAATTCTTCTCAAAAGCACCGCGTTCAGTATGAGCAAAGTTTTTCAACTGACTTCATATCACCAGCCAAACTAAGAGCAAGGTTAAAAAAAACCTGCATCGTGGAGCAAGAAGCTGGTGTGGGTGGAATACGCACATAACTCCCTACCTACTTCGGCTACTGGCATGTCTCCCTTCCAGTGTGTTTTCGGGTATCAGCCGCCAGTCTTCTTTGCCCTGGAGAAGGAGGTCACAGTTCCCTCTGCCCACGCCATGTTCAGGCGTTGCCACCGCATCTGGGAGGCGGCCCGCCGGATCCTTCTGTGCAGCACGGAGAGCATGAAGAGGGCCGCGGACCAGAGGCGTCGACCTGCACCTCTGTACCAGCCAGGCCAGAAGGTCTGGCTCTCCACGAAGGATCTACCACTTTACGTCACGTTTCGTGTTTATGTCTTCGCCTTGTCGCAATTCACGTTTTCTCTTCATGTTCATGTCCATGTTTTTCCTTGCCAAGTCTTGCCGTAAGTTTTGTTGAAACTTTGTTTTATTTTCATTAAAGTCATTTTGAGCACTGAATTGTGTGATGCGCTGGAGTCCGCAACATTGGTGTTACCAGGATGCCAGGTGTGGGTGGGCATTAGTCTTACTTGGGGGGGCAAAAAAAAAAAGGTGCTACAATACTCAAGTAGCTCAAAATCCAGGGTAGGGCTACTGCACCTTAAAACATGTTTTGTATTCTCCTCTGTCAATTAAATTCAGAGAACATTATGAACATGCAGGTGATGTTTTTTTTTCTTTTCTTTTTTTTTAAAGGTGAAACAGGAGGTAACAACACAAAGGTTAACTTAGAGCATGCAATGTTTGTTTTTGGCAGAGTTAACGGAATGGAAGCTGTTTACTTCTTTATGAGCCATATGCATCTCTCTCTCTCTCACTATACAGTGCTTATGTGACTGGTTTTAACGTTTGGGCTAGCCAAAAGCAGGTAGCTGCTACCTAGCTGTCTTGCTACGTCTTGCACGTAGCACAACACACAACAGAGGACACACAGATGAGAAGTATAAAGTAGACTGAGATGAATGTTGAATAGTCCGGTAGGAAAGGCACAGATATTAGACGGCGGTAGAGCTAGGGCAAATAGAGATCACTGCCGTGACTGCAACTCCGAAGGCGAGGTAGGCAAGCAATAAATGAACAGCAGGACAAACGTTAAGTACTGTCTGAACTACTGACGGTGTCTGCGAGCAGCGCTTTGGCACATGCGCAATTCATTAACACCCTGGACGCCGAGGGAGTAACATCTTCCTGCTGGGCGGGACTGCTGCGTGGGGGTGGGGACTGAGCTGACAGTGTGTGCTTTAGGACGCGGGAGAGTCCATGGCAGTGTCCGCTGGCATACACCGTAATATATGAATGGGATATCACATGCGGTGCTCAGACTGCCGTCAACACTACATCTAGTTTTCCTTGGGTGGGCAGAGCATGTCCGTGGGTGGGCACTGCCCACCCCTGCCCCCCCGGTAACGCCCCCGGTCCGCAACCACCCGCTCTGACATATATTTTCTCTCCTTGCCCCTTTATTGTGTATATTTACTGGTATATATTTTATACTGGTCGTATATTTTTATACTTCACATTTTACATTTCATATCCATACTCGAAATTGTAAATAAGTCATGTGAACTTATATATACCTCCTTTTTAGACTGTTACTTGTTCTTAATATTTTTACTGCTGCTATCTCCTGTGCTGCTGTGACATGTGAATTTCCCCACTGTGGAACGAATAAAGGCTTATCTTATCTTAATATTTCCAATAAAGGTTAGGGAAATCAGTTAGAAAAGAGGGCGTAATTCTTTGACTATTCAAATCCACACCTATTTTTTGAAGCAGTGATTCACTTATGTCAAGTGTACAACTCAGAAATGAAAACAACAACACAGCTGGTCTGCGTGTGAGGCTGGTTGTTCATACCATTATGTATTATGGAATCCCCATGCTCTGATACTCTAAGATATAAAACGATATAAATCTATGGGAATCTGTAATTGAAACACACAGATGAGAGGCTGCAGCACGATAATAAATTACACCAAACATTTAAAAATTACACATGAAAGAACTAAGAAACTTGAAACTTATCAATGCTATGGCTTTAAATAATTTCACCGTGGGGCACCTTTCATTTCCTGAAAAGCAATTTGGAAATTAAGATAAATGGCTTAACTGTGTGTTTAGACACTGAAGATTTGCACACCAGCTATGTCGCGGCCCGTTTTGGATGTCCTCCAAGACCTTGGGGTTGAAACTGTTGACGATATGATTCTTGTCCAGTTTGATTACCTTGCATGGCTCACTCCCAGCACGTCAAAAACCGACGCTTGGTCAGGCCCCTTTAGCGTTTGTTTCTGACGCACGAGATCTCCCACAGCGTCCTAATCTGACGCCAAGGTTAGGGTTTAGGATTAGGGGTTAACCCTAAACCCTAACCCTGTTTTGTTCAGAAATATCACGTTTTTCATTATAAAATCGCGGCTAACATGAAAACTGACAGGCAGAGGAGACGTGTGTCAGGGCCACCGTTATCCAATGGGATTGATGCTCACAGCGGCACAAAACACCGAAGTCGGGTTAGCGCTGAAGTGAATGGACGGCAGGAACAGTCGCTCTGAGCATCTCTTACTGCTGCGGACGGGTTTCCATTGGAGTGAGTTAGAGGCCCACTGTGTCTGATAAGGACGCTGGGGGAGACCTTGTGCGTCAGAAACCGGCACTAAAGGCCCTAACCAAGCATCGGTTTTTGATGCGCTGGGAGTGAGACTGTGTTGCATGACATGATCAAACCCTTCCAAATAAAGAAGTTTCTTGCACATGTAAAAACTAAGTCACTGGCATTGTTGGGCTACTAGGTCAATGACCAAAAACTGCATGAGCTCTGTAATGATTGACAGAGTATGTCAGGCTTTGTCACAACCTTTGAATATATTTTTGTTTTCTTTGTACATATGGATGCAAAGGAGAGGAAATGATATCCATATGTTCCAGCCACAATTCTATAAAGTTGTGTGTTTACACGTGTAAAAATGAATTCTTGTTAAAGGATGACACTGATCCTTTTAAAGTGCTGTGCTTTTAGATGTCTTCTCAGCTCAGAGTGACACAGCTCCAAGCCACTCAGACACGGAACAGGGCCTCCCAAGCTCACCCCAGATTTTCGTAACAACATCCAAGGTCACTACAAGCCTAAGCAGACCTCTCAGACTTCTCAAAGCTCCCTTGGAAGCCTCATCCCTCTCCATCTGATAGGGACAGCTCTAGTCCCG
Source organism: Centropyge bicolor (assembly GCA_037975185.1). Lineage (NCBI taxonomy): Eukaryota > Metazoa > Chordata > Actinopteri > Pomacanthidae > Centropyge > Centropyge bicolor. The sequence goes on from JBBMOC010000002.1 coordinate 11,424,032, forward strand.
CTACTCAACTGTGAAATGACTGGCACTACATTTTCAAATCCCTTGGAACATGCTGCCAGATATTTTGAGGAAGAAATTAGACATCAGGAGTGGCCAACAGCCGGGGAAGGAGGGACATGATTTGCATAATTGCAGCTTGAATCCTTGCAATTTGAAGCAAAGAAGCATCTAAATGAAGTCGCGTGGAAGATAGTACTAACATAACTAAGAAAGTCTTTCAAAGACATGACAGAAGACGATGATTGTAAGCAGCCAGAATCCTTTAACAAAACAACTTGCTCTTTAACAAAACTACAAGCAAGTACACTGGGTATGCAGCCCTCCAGATGACAGCAGCACTGCCCCAGAAAATAAGAACAGTTAATCTCAGACACCTCATGGCATCTCATGAAATGCCGTGATAAGGACCCAGAGACCCTTAAGGAAAGAATGGCCCTACCTATTCTCACTTGTGAGCATGAAGGCACACCTCAACTCACCTGCTGTCCACACCAGTGAGGGATGTGGTGAGACTCTCTTTGCACTGTCTGCAGCAGCTTTCATGGTGACCAGGGGGAAAAAACAGAAAACTTGGCAGGGTCACTGAGGGACTGGTTGGCATGTTCATCTGTTACCTCATCATCTACTTGACGCTACACTAACAAGTGGAACTTGGAGCCATGATGGTGTTTCTTCAAAAGTAAATGTACATTAATTATCTTCTGATTGGGTTGGTTGTTTAAGGTAATTTCTGGTATTTGTCTCAGTCTCGCATTCATAATATTTTTTATTTCAAGTTGAACTGTTTGTTGAAGGGGCAGAATTAAAATCTCACATCTCACATTTACACAATATGAATAAAAAGAGATTATATTATTGAGACATTAGAAAGACTGGACTGTTGAGCTGTGAGAGACATAGCCAATTATTCACAATATATAACTCTGTCTAGTTATGCACTTGCACTTAAATTCAGATTGACACTATTGTTCTTGTGCTGATATATGAACTGCACACTGGACATCCAGTGCAACTGGCATTACTGGTCATAGTTTAGCTGAAATGACCTGAAATTTCCTTCTGTCACGTTTTCAGTTCTTAACTGAAAACCACAGATCAGGGTCAATGGGTAAAGGGGATTTATTAAACATAAAAGAACTCCAGGACTAACAGAAAAAAACAAAAAGATGAAACCAGGAAGTTTAGGTGGTGTGGAGTTGCTTCAGTGGTTAAAGGCTGGGCGGTGGGTGCTGAGGCTGCTGACTGGAGACATGTAGGTGAAGATGAGAATGCCGCACTAGAGAAACCAGAAAAACTAGAAGACACAGGAAACACTGGAGAGAAAGGGGCAAAGACAGGGAGCAAGGAAAGAGGACGTACAAAGGGAGACGATTTGGCAGCTTGCAGGTGGAACCAGAGAGCTTTTAAAGCTGCCAGTCGTTAACTGAAATAGGGGACAGCTGTGAGAAGGGAGAGGCCCAGCACCAGAAGACCACACCTCCAGCCACTGAAGCAATGCCTGAACAAATAGAATAAACCAAAAACACTGGAGTAACAGACTCAAAATATACTGAAAATAAACAAGTAAATCACAAGAGAACCAAACCATGACATAAACAAACCTTATGGACACTTACTACAGATTTTAAACAGCTAACAGATGGATGTTTGCTTTTCTTTCTTTCTTTCTTTTCCCCAAATGCCTGCAATTTTTCTGCAACCATATTCCTTGTAACTACAGTGACGATAATCTCTTTCTGCAAAAACTTGTCCACCCACAAGCTCCACTGAGTGACCGTTGTTAAACTATTACCATTTCTAATTGAATCCTTAAACCAAACTATTTGGTTCATTGAGCTTGTAAGCAATGCAAAATGACATGGAAGGAAGCACTAAGGTCACTTTATTGATTAGATTCAGAGATAAAAGCTGTTACCAGAAACACTTGGCCTCTGAGCTTGTGGCTATGTAGCCTTATTTGTGACTCTCCATGCATTACTCAGCGATTCGGTCACTTAGGTCCCAGTAACCTTAGGGGGAAAGTTCAAATTCATCTGTTCAAAGGTATTTTTGTGATCTCAAACATGCCTATTTTCTGAATGGATTGATAAAATATTTCCACAGACTGTGCCGCTCCACTATGGTTTTCATCCTTGCTGGAAAATGTATTCGTCTGCCACCATCTGGGTGCCCTGAGAAAGTAACATCTTTCTTCTGGTATTTTGAAGGCTGATTGGAATGGATGCAAATATATTACTCCATTGTCGTTTGAATGTTGGGACATTACACCAACGATGAACAGCATCAAGCTTCCGCCTGCTGGGAATGGAAGTGCTGCTCTCTATCATGTCCTGTAGGCTACTGTGTCCAGGACAGGACACAGACTAATCTAGCTCCTCCTTGAATTTCTCAATAAGAAGCTGACTAAAGAAACCACTCCCCCTGCAGGCAAAGTAGAGCAGAGTCGGACCTCTATCTCTATTACCCTGAAAGATTTCTAAAAATGTACAACCATGTCATTCTAATTGATTAATCACGACTTGTATACGGTATATCACAAATGTTATTATCTCCGCCAAGTGTAAGCACGTTAAGTATGCAATTAGGTTTCTGTGTGTGTGTGGGGGTATGTCCTGCAAATTTTCTCCCCTGCATGCACTACACTCATGTATACACACTGCCTGCCCAGACACACCCGGCAGAGATGCACTCTATTTAGAGCACTCTAAGTCACATTAATGCTGATTGGCCAGAAAGGAGTTCTGTAAATGAATGAAGTGAATGAAATGAACAAAGAATTTTTCTCTCTTGCATATAAATTAAATTAATTACAGAAGAAGAAAAAGAAAAGGTATTTTGGCATGGTATTTTTTCTGTGACGTGCACTGACCTCGTGCTGCTGTTTCTATAGAGATGTGGATGAAATTAGTATGAGAAGAAATGAGTATTCTGCTACACCTGGAGACAAAGCTCACTGCCACAGCAGAAACAATGACATTTTATGTCACTTAAAAACACTGACGTAAAAAAAATCTGTGGAGGAGGGTGAAATTACCTCTGACCTCGTACAACAGCTCACATGGTAAATTCAGTGTAATGTACTTCTATAGCACTTTAACCAGTACAACATAAGAGTCACACCATACTCATCACATTGCTGCTCAATTCAGCAGAAGAAATGTTTTCATAATCTAATTAATTCTATTTGTTTCTTATTTGCTTTACGCCTGGTAGTTTGTAAGCTACCATATAAGCCAAACTCATCACCTCAAAGCCTCCATATAAACCGAAAGCTGCAAAACAGTTAATGTTAAAATTCTTAAGAAGGTGTTAAGTAAATGTTGAGCAAGGAAGCATGTGTGCTGCTCAGGTCGGGCACAGGTACCTCTGTCTGCACCTGTCCACCTGAACTTCCTCTCACCACCACTCCCTGTTTGGCCCGAACATTCAGGCAATGATCGATCAGCTGGAGATGACACAGAAGGAGTTTGGAGCAGCTGGGCTCTCACCTCAGTCCCCAGCAGCATCTTCATTGCCGGCAGCAGCACTGGCACCTGCGGCAGCCAACACTGCCCTGCTGTGAAGTCCTGTGACAGGGCAACACGTCCCCATGCCAGCACAGAGGGACACGGTGTCCTGGGACTCACTGACTGCCTCCATAAGGGGTGCAGCTGGGGTGCTTCCTTGATTACATGCATTTGTTGACCAGGACTGTGTAGGAGGCTTGTGGTCATGCCAGACCGCCCACGGCTCTGTCTCAGGCAGGGGGCACCATGCTCTCATGTCTGATCCTGGAACAACTCTTCATGGTGTGGAGGTCGAGAGGTGAGACTGAACAGCTTGGGCCTCCCAGCTGCAATCGTTTCCACTGTTCAAATTTGCCTTGTCCATTTCCAGAGCCTACGCAGCACAGTGGTGAGGAAGGCCACTAAATAACTACAGTTCTGTGTGTGTGTCTAGCCACACGCCCAGCTGGTCCCAGTTATTGTTGCTGAGTTTCAAAGGGAGAGAAGCAACAGATAAGATAGGATATTCCTTTATTTGTCCCACAATGGAGAAACTTGCAAATATACATATAATGTACATATAACTTTACATTACTATATTATTATATTATACATGTACATGTATGTTATACACTGTATATGCTATATTATTTTATGCTACTACTATATGCTATATTGTATTATTTTATATTATTGTATTGTATTATATCATTATTATATTATATTACCTTAATGCACTATACCGTTACCATCAGTGGTAGCATTACCATATCCACTGCTGCTATTACTCTGTACACACTCAGGGATACAGATTCCATTTTTGTGTTATTGTTACTGCCTAATTTATTGTTTTATTGTTATTATTGTGTCTATTCTTAGATTTTCTATTTTCTAGTTTATATTCTACTTTATACTTGTATTCAAAACAGTGCAATATATGAGGAATGATGGAGATGTCAATTTCCTGGAGGGAACCTCCCAAAGGGATTAATAAAGTACTCTGTCTGTCTGTCTGTATATGCTTGTCGCTGAGTGGGCTCCAACCACCCACCAAACAACAGCCGGATGCGCTAACTGATTGTGCCACAGAGACTGATGCATGTGTGTTACACCTGATTGGGCCATGACTTTTTCAAGGTGAAAAAACGTGAGGGTACACCAATAGCAAAGCCCATTAGAAGGCTATGCGCATACTCATAGAAGGCCTGTCTAATAAAGGCTCTCTGCCATTGAGGTAATAAAAATGCCCTGTCCGCTATTTGAGAATATACGACATTAGAAACAAACCAAGAGGAGCAGAAATGAAGTCATACAGACTGACAGGTGACTTTTGTGATGTCATCCTGCATTTTCATTGAGATATGGACCCATTTGTGGAAAAAAAAAATATGGTGACTGGCAGCAGTCAGGCAGTCATCAAACGCTTTAATGGTAGTTGTTTGGTTACAAAATTATCTTGGATATGATCGCTTACAGAAATTGCTGAGGATTTTTTCCTGTCAGCTCACAATCAGTATACAGAATTAATAATAGGTCCACATTTTAAAAAAAAGTTAGACTCAACTTATTGTTTTGTAGGTTATTTGCTTTCTTCAACTTTCTTCATTCACTTTCAAGACTTGGGTGGATGATATTGATATTCCTCTCAAATCTGTACGATAAATAGGGATTAATCTAGTTAGCACAGATATTATGGAAGGAAACAGATGGTTCTGTGCAAAGATAACAAAATGCTCATGCTAACACCTCAGAAACCAAAGTCTGAAAATGACAGTTTGTGATTTTTTGGAAGATAATGAGCCTCAGAGAAATACCAAGACACCAGGAAGCCCCCTTTGTTGCACATATCTTCTCTCTGCTATTGCTGTTTTAAAAAATCATAAAATGTACAAATAAAATGTATAATAAAAAGAAAAAGATGTAATGTGTGAAATAGTGAGCTTTACTGGTGCTTTGGACAGAGCCAGGCCAGCTGTCAGGGTGTGCACAAATATATATACATTATATACATCAGGCACACACAGATAATAGATGACATGCACAGAACAGTTCACTAGTCTAGGCCTATTTCCCAAAATGTCAGATCCCATATGGCTGTTGGTCTGCACCAGTGTCACACCATCTTAAACAAGCTGACTGTGAATGCACCCAAAGAGTTCAGATTTAGGTTTTTGGTTAGGTTGGGGCAGGTTGAGAGACTACAGGGCGCCGGCACAAGTCACGTTTCACTTCAAAAATTCACAAACATACTCGGATTGGGGTTTGGCTTGTAGGCAAGGCGAATGTAAGGCATGAAGTTTGCTTGTTACTGTGAAACAACTTTGAATTACAGACAACAGAGAACGAGTGATTGTTAGAAACTTTTAGCTTCAATGGCCGTGACGTTTACAGATGTTCTGCTACATTTTCTGAGTAATGAAGCTCTTCCAGCTTTCAGAAATAAAACATCCATGTCTTTACTGCAAGTGTCGTCTGCCGTCTGCTGCTTTAAACTCTGAGATATTCTGAAGACCAAATCTGGTTCTAGAAATTGAGGATTAAGAATCTGAGAATGAAATTTTTAATATTCAATACTGTGTCCCTAAATGCACTACTGAAGGCTCAGTCGACCAGTGATACAGTCTTTTATGTCTGCCCATGCAGTCACTTCATTGATTGCCTGTGTGTAGATTTTGCCAATAACCAATGTGTGTGAGTGCGCGTGTTAATGAGTGAATGATGCCCATCAAAAGTTAGCGAGACTCTTTTTACATGTACGGGAGTTAAATGATTTGTCCAAGTCTAACATGTTTTTATTTGGTAAAGATAAAACCTAATTAAACTGCATTAACTGGTTTAACGCCTTAAGACAATCTAATTAAGACTCAAATAAGAGCTGAAGGACTTCATTTAGAATTCAAACACAGAAGCACAGGAAACACACGCCGATAAGGGGAAGAAAGGCTTTACTTGAATATGGGTAATGGAACATACACAGACAATATGAATGCAATTTATCTTAATTACAGCACGAGGTTGACGGGGATGTTTATTTATTGGCTCTGCATAACATGTGCTATGTGAGGGGAGTACAGAGGAGAAGTAGGAAGAGGAAAATAAAGAGGGCAGCAAGAAATTGTTGGTAGAATCTGGCAGAAAGAAAATGTCAAATTTTAAAAGGCAACTTGATGTCACAATTTGTATATTGCAACAGATATTTATGTGCGTGCACATTTACATGATTGTCAGACATCACACACAGTATGTTTTGTTTCACTGTGAGTAAAGATATTATATGTTCATTTGGAAAGTTCAGTGTTTTGATGTACACTCAGTATGGACTACTATAATGGATAGCAGACAGAAAACAGTGCAGCAGCAGCTTTAAAACTGTGACGTGTGTAAAGCGACATCACAACATGAGATAGTTGAACCCATCAGTGTGTGGCCAGAAGTGCCACCTGCATGAAACAATGTAAAGAGAGCAATGCAGCAACACTGCTGTGTTGTGATTCAGTGTTTTTGTCACGATTTTCAGTTTTCAACTGGACCCAAGAGCGAGGCAAGGACGGATGGAAAAGTAAAATGGATTTATTAAACACAAAACCACTCCAGGACTTACACACAAAAAAACAAAAAGGTGATCAACAACAAGAAGTCCAAGTGGTGAGGAGCTGCTTTAGTGGTTGAAGGCTGGTAGGTGGGTGCTGAGGCTGGATGGCAGAGACATGAAGGAGGATGAGGACAGAGCACTAGAAACACAGAGCACAAAAGGACAGTGGGAACATGCAAAGAGCATGAAGGAAGGAAGGTGAGGGACGATCTGGCAGCTTCCAGGTAGAACCAGAGCTTTTAAAGCTGCCAGTTGTTAGGTGGAATGAGGGACAGCTGTGAGAAGGGAGAGGGGGCCCCAGCACCTGTAGACCACACCTCCAGCCACTGAAGCAATGCCTGAACAAAAAGACAAAACCAAAAACACTGGAGTAACAGAGTCAAGATAGAATGAAAATAAACGAGTAAAACAGAAGAGAACCAAGCATGACAGTTTTATTCTTTTCAGACAGTCTTATGTAATGTACACTGAACGTGTCAGACATCAGACAGAGTAACAGTGAGTCATATCAAGCCTAGCCCATTGACACTTTCATCCTGACAGTCTATGTCACAAACTATGTGTTATGTATTGAGATAATACTTGGTTTGTCTACTGTTGGTGAATGCATAGTTTCACTCTGTGTCTACACAGGAAGCGCAGGGTGAGCAGCACATCAGCAGAGCAGCAGCTGCAGCTCCATTGCGCTGTGTGTTTACACAGGGTGCGTTCAGGTGCAGTCCTCAGTGTAGGTCACTCGTCTTTTGGCAGAATTTATAGTCCAGGACATGATCACTGTAGTTACACACATAAAATGAAAGAAAATAGAATAGGTAGGAGCATTTCTTTTCTGCACACCAGGCAACTGAAAAATGTGGCTGAGTTTGTTAGAAACTGGGTAAATGGAGCAGTCAAATTGTGTTCATCCTTATTTGCTGAAAAACTACACAGAGATTTTTGCACCTGTAAAATGGATGAAAAGAAAAAATTGCAGTAACAATATGTATTTTAAGGCATTCCTGCTCAGAGACATGAAAAATTGGAAAATAATAGAAAATATTCATACAAATAACAGTTGTAGCTGCTGACTGACCACTGCAGTTTAATGTCTGTAGTCTGAGTAAATACTCAACTGAATTGGATTGCTTGCATGTTTCCCCTTGGCTCTACCAACTTACAAGATCATTTTTCACATGGACATTTCAACCAGGAGAGACGTATGTAAAGAAGATAATTTATTACAACAAGTGACATTGGTGATGATATTGAAACTTGGCAGAGAGTCCTTGGCGTTTTGGACTCTGGGGAGAGACGTCTTGATTGAAGAATTACTGTTTGAGGCGTCGCTGGATAAACCCCTAAAAAAGAATGGGGTTCAAACCTGAAGATAACACAGCCAAAGAGTCTCCCCCCCAAAAGAAGACATGCACTTACCAAATGGTGAGAACGTTGACATTACACAAAGATGAAATAATCTGCTAAGAACAAAACACATTAGGAGGGATACAATTAGAAAGACAGCAACCCAGCGAGGAGGGAGGTGGGGATTTGGGAAGTTAGGCTCACTTTCTCTGGGGAATAGGGATCCACGGGCAGAGGGGAGCTGAGTGACCATCTGCTGCAGGTAGAGCATGATACGGCCTGCGACCTCCAACAATCATGACCAACAGATCTGTATCAAGGACTGACCAATCTGAGGGATTTATAAAAGAGCTGGAGAGACTTGTGGTATTGGTAGAAAATGTTACCTCCCTGTCTGAGGTTGGGGACACTGATCAGAGCCAGATACATGTCTGATTCGTGTCTTTGCTCAGGAAATGGGCAGCAGATCGCGTCTCTGAAGAAACCAAATGCTACGTGGAACAGATTGACAATCTGGAGAGAGTCTGCGTGGCTTAATTACAGCAGGAAGTTTTCTCTGGTAAATGCTTTAATTCTCACTCCGGGGAAGGCAGCAGGAGGCTAATCAGGTGAATGTCTTTGCCTTGCCATATTTTGATCTCAGGCAGGAGATATGTTTGCACCAGTATGTCCTACCTGACCTGGGAGCAGAGACAGCAGAGGCCGGTGCTGAGGTCTGTTGCGGAGCTTGGTGAGGAGCAGATGTCAGAGCTGGCAGAAGGGTTGGTAAATGCTGAGATGCTGGTGTAGCTGAAGAGGATGTGAAGGGTGTGGAGACTCGTGGGTACTCCGATAACAGGAGGAGGCAATCATTAACTGACTGGACAGAGTGAACCAGGGATCTCTGATGATTGCCAGTTAGTGTTTGCAGAAACATGCTTACTGGAGCTTGGCTGGATTAGCTGAACTGCTGCTATTACTAGTGCACTTCCAACCGGCAGCAGCAGAAGGGCCAGTGTTTGAGGGATTTTTTTTCTCCCAGACCGGATATCAAGGATCATGTCTTTGACCGAGTCTTGCAACTGAGAGAGCTCCAAAACCAGGTTCTGGGATAATGCCTTGAGGATGTCCAGGATCTCAGGCCCTGGTTCCTCCTGAGGAGCAGCGATCCTAACGCAGTGCCGAGCTGCCAGCGGGATCGAGACAGATGTGAGTAATCTGTCATGGATGGGATTAATGTCTGAGTCTGATATCATGAAAAGCCATGACGGCGGACTATTAACGGCCAAACAAATCTTAAGCTCGCCATAAACGAACTTAATTGACAGCAAAGGTTCACAAATCACAGCATGAAAGAGCTAGGGGAGAGAAAGTTGGTATTTTAAAAGGAGAGTACGTAGATGATAGGTTAGCGATGAGGGTGTGACACCATGCTATTAGATGAAAGAGATCAGCTGATGAGACAGCTCCAAACACTGTCAGCAGGTGTGTGTGAGCATGTCCAGCCTAAATGACATCAATAAAATACCCTCAATGGACAAAGATGGTAGTTCGAAGACATGTTGATATCTGTTTATTATTGAATGTTTAGTTGATAAATTAGAACTGTTAATTTAGGACACATATGCTGTATTTACATAGCATTGTATATATCAACCTACTTTATATAAAGCTAATCTAAAATCCTTAAAAAGGCCCAGTTGTCTTAGCCAGAACTGGGTATTTCACATCAAACAAATGAGTGTGTGTTCTGTAACCACAAAGAATTTTAAACCATCTCAGGTCTGTCTGCTTGTTAAACACACACATTGACAAACATGCATAAAGGTACTCTGAAACCTTAACACGACACGCGGAAATAGAAGGCTCTCGGGAGTGAATAATGTGGGATGCAATTCAGCTTTCATCAAAAACAAGAAGGAACAAAGCTGAGAAAGAAATAAATAACACTGTTCTCTGAAGAGCACTCACATTTGGAGACACACACAAATACACAGCACACATGCAAACAACAACAACACACACTGGAAAAACAAAGCAGGGTTGCATTAGATGAACACAAAAGCATTAAAGTCTAGAGAGGGAAGTACACAATCAAACAATCAAGCACTCTCTCTCTTTCTCTCTCTCTCTCTCTCACACACACACACACACACACACACACACAGAGTATATTGGTAGTCACTTCTCAGAAGAAGCTGCTTGTTTTAATTATCAGTTGCCTGCTGTCACTGTGACATTTAACACACCTACCTGTTGCTGGTGTGCATCTCACACAGTGATCATGGGTGTGGCTGACTTTTTTTTTCTTCAAAAACACTGATGATGAAAGCTGATGAAATCTAAGGTAGCTCACTAATTATATCTTACAGAGATCGGATGTAGTTTTCTATCAAAGCTCCAGCAGTCAGAGCCTGATAGTTAACAAGGTCATGGATTATCACAGGTGTTATAATCCTGTTGTAGCTCACATAGACCCGACTGTCTCCCAGTGACCACTGAGGGAAAGAAATTAAAAAATAAAAGCCTGCAGCAGAAGTTCCAATCAAATGTGGTGAGCAGTCTAAAGCACAAACACCAGCATGATCCTTGAACATTGTTATAAATATATAAATAAATATAGTGCTTAGTAGCACTGGAGGGAGGGTTCACGTGGAGCAGACGGAGGCGATGGAGGCGTACAGAGGCATATTTATTTATGGCACACAACAGAAAGACGCTTCTGTTTTTTTGTAAAGCGAAATGGAGCTGCAGAGTTTCCGTCTGTAGCAGATGATGGAGCGAGTGGAAGGCCAGAGGAAAGATCATCTCAAATATGATTATGTATGGTTTTTGTTTATGTTCACATGGTCAGAGATGGGGAGGGGGGATGTGGTGAGACTGCAGAGCTACTCGAATAGTAAGAGAATAATCAGAGCGAGGTAGAAGAGGTAGTTGTATTTTGCTTGTTGACAACCATTTTTATGCCTGCTAATATCTCAATATAGCAAACTAATCAGCTTTTTTTCCTACTGGCCAACAAGCTGGTCTTTTTGAGTGTTGCTTAGTATTTATCAGACTGCTGTAAAAGACAGTCTTTCATTTTCCTCCGGCTCTGTCAGTCTGTGTATTTAACTACTCAGATTTGCTGAAAGCTGATCACAAGCAGCAGATGCCAATTACACAACATGACACATTCACACCCACGATGTAGACAAGAAGTTAAAAGACAAAATATCTCAGCGGAGCACTTTCTTGTTGCTGGGAACCATTAGGTGGATAACCTGCTAGCACGGCAGAGGTTTGGGCAAGGACTGCCATCTCGAACTCCTAATGGGGGTCTGAGTATGGACCTAAGAGAAGAAATACACAGAATCTGGTGAGCTATAAACAGCAGTACTTCCCTCACTACGTTGCCTGTGGGCAGATCTATTCATGTCGCTGTCAATCTAAATACAGTATACTGCTAGTTTACCAGTCCCAGCTACAACAGTGGCATGATGTCCACACTGCCACAGATCACAGCAACGTGAGCACTGTATTCGCTAATGACGGGTGTAAACATAAGCAAATTAAAATAAAATCCAATATAAAAGACAAGGTATCAATAGATATGACTCACAGGCCGCAGGTTGGTCACCTCTAGCTTACTAGTACAGAGTCAGATCTATTGACTTTGGATCAGCCACACAACATGATCCATTAAATCCTTCATATACAGTAATGAAACATTCTGAGTCAACCAGCATTAGAACAACACAGGAAAGACGGTAATCAGGCCATCATCAGCCACATCTCAGCTACAATTTACAGCACACGTGCACAGAATCTTTAAAACCAAAAAATACCGTATGGCTATTTTTACTGAGTGCTTCCTCCCACCCATGTGCACCTGTGGAATTTAGATCCTGATTCACTCTCAGAGCTTTTCTATTCAGAGCTGGGCTGCATTGGTGTCAGAGTCATCACGACTTCATCTGGACACGGAGCAGAAGAATCTAGTATCTATTTCACTTCCTTTTATTGAATCAGCCAGAGGTGCTAATGCTAGTACATCACTACTTTTACTGCTGCTCAATATGTTTCAGACCCTCAATTAACTTTTGCATATCTTAATTACTGACTTATTAACTTTGTGGAGCTGAAACAAACACACTCTCTCTATGGATATGTGTGAGTTTTGTAAGCTGATATATTAATATAGTCTCAAGCAGATTTCAGGATTAATGCAGTTTTCTTTAATGCGATTTGGTCTAGTGAAGGCAGGATGGATGACAAACAAAGTGCTGTCATTTAGAAATGTGCCTTCATAGAAAGAGAGAGACACTAATTGCCAGTTTCACATTTTACAACATACACACACACACACCCACATACACAGCCAAAATGGAATTTCCCAATGCATTAAACACATCAGTAATGTGCTTTCATTCTGGTCCACTGATAAAGAGTCTTTGATAGAGTCTTTTAATGATATCTGATTCGAGTGCAGTAGGAATGCCAGTGTATATTCCAGCATGCCATCTGTAGTGTATTGTGGTCCTGTGGTTGACATCCCAGCCACAAGCAGCCACTATACCGACAGGAAAAAAAACATAAAATTACAAATAATAATAATAAAAAAATACACTGATTCCAGTCCTGCTCACACATACAGTGGTAACACTTCAAAGTGTCCAACATTTCCACCATGGCTTGATCGCACTTTCCCTACCTACATACTCCAACCTTATAAAATCCATGCTGTTCTCTTTTCTGGCCCATTAAAGTATTAATACTTGTGTTTTGCTGTATATCATATCACACAGGGGCTGAACTGGCTAAATAATCAGAACCTATGGTGAACACTGAGCCGTGGATCATTATAATATTAAACATTATGTAAAGTTAAGAAGACAAATTCACTGCAAATGTTTTAAATGTCAGTATATCACAGCTGTTGTATTCATGTTGACTTTATAATAAATAACAGATTAGATTAGATTAGATTAGAGAAGTTTAGTTTCAAATAATTAATGATAATTTCTATCTATTTCTTACTATATTGTTTGAAACAGAAAAAAATATGTGAATGAGAACAAATATATAGTGAAATTTGACTGAATTAATACAAAGTGACAGTGATTAATGAGAGCAGGAGGAGACTTAACGGATGACAATCATTAGAGTATCTGTCTCTGTAGCCAGACATGACTGGGGTCCTTTTATTTTTTCAACCTGGCTTTATATTTTATTTCAACTTTCCAATGTAAGGTTTAATGTCAGAAAATGTTACTGAAAGGATTGATTTGATGTGCGCCATATAAAAATGTCACTTTTGAGAAACTGAGTAGACGTGGGTCTTTTTAGAGAGTTATTAATGGTTGAATGTTATCTCTCCACAGAGTGCATCATTTTTCACTCTTCTAGAGAAGCTCCCATTTTTATTTAGTTTTGAGTCTTAACAGGAAGGAGCCCTATAGTCTTATGATGTCACATTAAGTTAACATGCTGACTGTGGTTGTTTAAGGTTGGAAATGGTCAGTTTCAGTCATTTGAATTTGCACTTCATCATCTATTCTTCAGCAGTTATCTAATTATTTCCGAAATATGTAACAGCTTTGTTTACGTGCAAACGTGTATGTTTAAGACCAAATTGGCTCCTGTAGGGTCACACTGATGGCACATGGAGCAATTTTGGAAAGATATAATATCCTGCACTGCTGATTGAGACATCTCATCAAAGCTCTGTTTTATGATCATGAAGTCATCTGAAAAAAAACAAAAAAACATGAAAGATGTCACTGCTGTGGAAATAGAGAAGGTTTAAGCTCTAGTCAAAGTGAAGTAATTCCTCAGACTATTCCCCAGACTTCCCTACAGGACTGCTCCTGGTAGAGTAGGAGCAGTTCATATTTCCCAGACGAAAGATGAACTATCGTCTTTGTCTCTGATGGTGCCGACACACACACACACACACACACA
>JBBMOC010000002.1:11440878-11503508 GCA_037975185.1 Centropyge bicolor
AAAACAAAACATTTTTCTCTGAATACTTCACACATTATTCTGTTTTGTTCGTAGTGTTTGGTATTTATTTATATGGTTCTGCTAAAAATGAATTTTTTATAACACCCCCACACACAGAGTCACATCCTTACATGAAAGTCACTATTATCATTATTGACTGCAATTTCAGTTGTTTTAGGTATTTTTGTGCACCGGGGTGTTTGTCTCTGAAGTTGTCAGACAGTAAAACCATTAAAATGAAAAGCTTTTTGATGCTTGCAAAAATTAAAAGCGACCGCTAACAGCACACAAACACGCAGCAGATTGCAAAGTAAACATTTCACATGGGAGTTTGTAATAATGCATGTGTTTTTGTTTTCTCCCTCCTCTCTCGACTCTGCCATTGTCAGTTTGTGTTGCCAAAGCAGAGCATGAACGGTGCATGTGCAAGAAGCTTTTACAGAGACTCAAGTATCCATTATGCAGCTAAGACATGAAACGGTCAATTAAATCAAGTCTCCTGCAAGTATGCTCTACCCTATCTGCACCGTACTACCTCTTTTCTTTCCATCTGGAAGTGTGTTTCTTCCCCATTAGGCTGCTTATTTTTTGGATGCTGTAAGCCCACATACACACACACACACACATGCTGGAGCTGCAGCAAAGTCAGGTGAATAAAGTTTTGTCAGGTCATGTGCTGCAGGGGTGGATAATAATCGAAACACACAGCACCCGAAGTTACATCCAGTTCAGCTGTGTCCTATAAACAAATGCACCATTAACTATTGTGTGCACTTGCATAAAAGCTTGTCTATGATTGGTTCCACCCATTTCTCATCCCTCAGTTTACTTTATAAATGATCACTGTGCTTCAATACAAAATTGCATTCATTGATCACAGTAAAGGAACAACTCAGCACCCAACTTCAGCCATGTTCCGTTTTCTGAAAACAATGAGGTGTGTGTGTTTAATTTATGAATGGAGTCATAAATTAAACACAAGACAAATGCAGTAACAGTGTTGAAATATTACAGTACTCCACCAAGGTGTATCCTCTGATTTAATTAATCACTGAACGACATCAGTGGGGGGGTTATGCCAGGTGAGGTTTACAAAGCTCACTCTCCATGCCATCATCTAAAAGAGGAATTGTTTTTCTTATGATGAAAGCTCATGACTACTCTCCACATCTGTTGTCTCTCCCAGACTCTGGATGCCTGCACATACGCAAGGCTCCTTTTAGATAAGAAATTACAGTTCTCCATTGGTTCCCATGATACTTTATCTGCCATTCTATAGCTTTTATGGATCTGAGGAGAGAGTAAACACAGTGTGTATCGCTGTGCCTCTGCTCGGCTCACTGATGCACACTGTCAGTGTAGATATCATTAATTGAAACTGTTGGCTGCTGTTTATTTGTTTGTGCCGCTCTGCGGTTCACTTGCTCGTAACACTGTTTTAGGAAACAGTTCCAGTGCTTTTACTGAGCACAGTGGGTCGCTTTTGATAGCTGGCACAGTGAGAGCAGCATCAACAAACACAGGATTGGAGATGGATCAGCTTTGTACTCATCATTCAGTTCAATTAGTTTAAAAAAAAAAAAAAAAAAAAAAAGCTTTGAAAAATCATTCTGAGATTGCAGATTCTGTCTTACTTTACTGGTATTACTATGCATTTTACTTTGAAAATAAATTTATCAGAGCAAAGGGAAAAATAATGCACACTCTCACACACTTCTGATTGGTTACACAGTAATAGTACAGTAGCTGTACTGTATATGGTCGAGAAGCCATTATTATATTGATTTTAAGGTCATTCTGTTGTGGGTGAAATATACAAATAACGTTTTTATTTTACTTTGATCTGATCTCAAATAACTCTGGAAATATCTCTGTATACCTGAATGTGGGACAGATGCATCAGAGGGCAGCACAACTTCATTAAAAGTGAAAAAAAAAAAAAAAATCCCACACACTGTCTTACTTGAACATTCATCACAACAGTCCCTTACATATATGTGGATGCTCAGTAAATGATCCAGTCAGAATGTCAAGATAAAATATACCTTTAATTGTCCTTCAGTGGGGAAATTCACAGGTCGCGAAAAAACAATTAGTGAATAGAACTGACATAACACACACATACACACACACATTCCAGGTTGTTAGAAATGTCATAAATAACTATAGTAGCATTAAGCAAGACAGTGTGATTATGTTTTCTTTTTCCATTTCTCCTATGGTCTCATATCTGTTTTTCAGACCTCCTTGTTTTGCTCTTGGAACAAAGGCAACCAAAGCAGCCTCAGTAACTCAGCACTTTGGCCCAGTTACTGCCCTTTAATTAGCTGCATATATTACAACAGAGCTACTTGCCAAACCTCTGTAGCAGTCAGAAGAAACAAAGCTTGTGCAGTTTTTTTGAGAGATGCAACATTAGTAATTAGCTGCAGTATATCATTAGCACAGGCGGTAAAAATACACCTTTTACTGTATTTAAAGTTGCATTATGCAATATTTTCATACAACTAATTGTAATGTGAAAGGGAATCCACAGATAATTATCTTAATCTGCAGGTCCCCTCAGCTCTACACTGCTTTTCAGTGTCTTTCAGCTCATTATTTTGATCTTAAAGTATGGAACTTTATCATTTTTATCTTGACCTTTTTTCCTATTTGACACTATGGGACAAAGAGAAATGGCATTTCCTTTTCTCGTTATGTTCGTAACATGTTGAGAAATTGACAATAAAATGACTTGATAAGATAAGATAAGGTAAAACATACCTTTATTTGTCCCGCAGTGGGGAAATTTACAAATTACATTTTGGTTGGGTTTCACCACTCTCATCAGACACATTCAGCAGCAGCAGCTGTTTTCAGTGAAAAAGCTCTAAAAACCCACTGTGCATTATCTGCTCAGCATCCAACAACACACCGACACAGTCAGAGTCAAGCTGGTGAACATTCTGGAGCATTTAGCAGCTGAAGACGCAGATATGTGGTGGAGCATTCATCATGTTCAGATTTGTGAGCGACACTTTGCTGGCACATTGGTCATACAACCAGCTAAAACATGTATTTGTCAATGTATGTACAGTTTGTTCTACTGAATCTATGGTTAACATTGACAGCTTCCATTTTGTTTGCTTTTAGTGTAGTTATTATAGCTATAGATCACATTCACACAGATCAACTTTATCTGTCAGAAGACGTGTCTGTCGACTGCAATCAACGTACACATTTGTCACGATGAATGCTGTCACATGTTCTGTGTCTTGACAGTAATGGCAGGGTTGCTCAAGATCACAAGCACATAAATCAGCCTGTACGGAAAACGTTTCAAACTAATGCGTTAAATTTACATGTATTTAAAATCAAATCTTTACCATAAAGCAGTTTTACTGGCATTGGTATTTCTTGGAGTCACCCACACACACACACACATACACACACTGTCATGACTACTTCCTTATGCGACCTACCATAAACGTGACTCTACAAACATTTGCTGTTTTGTTGATTTGGATTCACAATGCATCAGTGCTTACACTCTTCCCAACCTGCATTTTAAAACACATGCAGACACACACACACACACACACACACACACACACACACACACACACACACACATACAGCAGCTATTTGCATCCTCCTTTCTCTCTGCGATGTTCACAATGAGCTGAATGTAACACTTCATGGTTCAGCAGGCAGGAATCAAATTTCTTTTTAGAGTAAGCCTAATATACCGCCGGCTATGACAACTGAATCAAGTCAAAAGTTGCCAGGTCCACAAATGTATTCTGACAATGAATGTGTGTGTTTGTGCTTGCAGTTGGTGTGTGTTTGCTGGTGTGTGTGTGCGTGCGCACTCACAGTGTGTGTAGAGCCAGAAATTTTGGCCCAACAGGGTCAAATTCTCACAGTGTGGTCAAATTGAGTTTAGTGAAAACAAGTAAATGGTGCATGTGTTTGTGTCTCTGTGAGTGTTAGCCCCCTAAAGACAATATTTTTCCAAGTTGTGGAATAAAATGTCATGAAAATACGAGGCCAGATTTGCTCCAGTAAAACATCGAATTGAGAATTTCTGTCTCAAAACATGTCTGTTTCTTTGCTTGAAGATGTTTAAGCACAATGTTCCATTTGCCAAGAACCATCTGCAGTGTGTGCCAGCATGTCTGGAAAATGCTTCACACCTCAAATAAATAGAACTGCTGGATTCTCACTTATTAGACATTATTATCTGGTATTTTACAATGCAAGAAGCATTACAGTAGTTTGCCATGACTTGAGCCCTTGCTCTGTGTTCCCGTGTGTCACACTCTGTGACTCCATGCAGAAATAAACATTTGAGTTCATGTACAGGCAACTGAAAAAATAAAGGACACACGAGTATTGAAAGGTCTGCAGTTGCACAGAGTTGCATGCTAAATGTTTTCTGCCAGCTCTGCTCGCATGATTTAGATGCTCTGAAATGCCTTGGAAGAGAAAACAAATGCAAAACAAAAAAACCCAAACAAAAAAACAACAAATAAATAAAAATAAAAAACCCTCAAAGCTCACTGAATAATTGGATGAGTATGAAAATGATCTGGACCACCTACCATCTACAGATCTTACTGCTGTGGAAGGCTAATATAAGGAGGACCAAATACATATGTCATACTGTTATGTCCTCACTTTAAAGTGGGGATAAACTTGACAACCAAGAAGTAAAGGAGTCAGAGGACACGTAAAAATGATTTATTTTACAAACGAACTGAACAACAACAACAAAAGTTCACCAAAATATGGGGGAGGAAGGAACAGAGAGGTTGTGCCAAACAACTGAAATCAATAAAACAAAACTGGGCCTAACTAAAATGTCTATCTCTGAAATAAAACAACAGGCCTAACTAACTTCTCTAAATGTAAGATCTTACAAAAACTTACAGCGGGCGGCACCAACCACTAAACCTAGTGTGTCTAGACAAAAGAAAACTGCGTGTGTGCATGTACAGGGTACCCCCTCACTCACCTAGATCCTACCTCCCACCATGTACCTGTACAACTCAGTTCAGGGCATCCGAGGAGCCACCCCATCAGCAGGGGTGTCAGGTCTAAAAGAGGTGTAAGAGCTCAGCTGGATTTCCATTTTTATAGGTGGCCCAGGCTGCCGATTGGCTAACTGGAGATCTGTACAGGTGGCTCAATCAGGTAGTTACCTGCAGGGGAGGGGAGAGAACAGAGAGGAGAGCACAAGCACATACACAAACAGACCCTGCTCCCTGTGACATGTAACACATACATGTGACCCTGGTGCTGGTCCAGTGGTTAGGATTCAATGCTCTTACTTTGGCAACCCAGGTTCGATTACTGGCTAGGGTACACTCTCCAGTGTTGTACCCAAACGCGTTCAAAGAACGTTCGTTCATGAACTAACTCATATTTTGGGTGAACGTGAACGTCCCGTTCATTTTTGCTTGATGAACGTTAAATTGTGAACGCACTCATTCTGCTGTTTCTTGAACGACACTCTGATTTCGTTCAGATTACGTTCGTGCCAGATTTCAAGAGCCCTCGGCGAAAAACCAAGCTAAAACAGTAAAAACACATGGTAAACGACCATTAAAATGTCGCGGATAACCACCCGATCTGGCAACCGCAAGTCCTGCCTGTCGCTCTACCAACTTCGTCATCAGCGGTCGTCAGTCTCGTCACAATTCACATGTGTGCAAGGAAGGAGGATGCGTTTACTGAGAAACTAATTCCCATACAGTCGGGAATTAGCTCGTAGCTCGTGGCAACGTAAAAAAAAAAAAAAAAAAAAAAAGAACGAAATAGTTCATTTTGGGGAAGCATGAACTTTAGTTCACAATTTTGAATTATGAAAGATGAACTGAACTAGTTCATTTTAAAAGGTTTGAACTGAACTTTGAACTAGTTCATATAGAAAGTGAACTTTCCCAACACTGACACTCACTTACATGAGTGTGTTGGCGCCTGATGAGGGGCAGCCGATATGGAAGTTTCCCTATTGTAGTATTAATAAAGAAATTGAAATTGAAATTAAAATATGTGTTTCTAAATACTAATTGCATCACCATTGAGAGGTGGATGAGTTTTGGAAGGTAATGACAGAATACAAGAAGGAATTCAGGCTGGAGTTCTGTCACACTTGATACAAGTAATGGACATGTAGTGTGGAGGAATAGAAGACAAAAATGAAACAAGACGAAAAAGAATGGAAAAAAATAAAAAGAAGTTAAGAGGCTGGTGTTATTAGATGATGATAAATTGAGAAGGCAATGCTGTTTCTTTTCATAGTATTTTATGTGTAGCATATAAATATCAATCAGTGGTAACACAGTTTATGAGTAATGTTAGTCCTAAGCTACAGACTGAAAAGAGAACGACTCTTTCACCAGACAGATCCTTAATATTTGATTCTAGAATTAATGTCAGTACATTTTTTTTTTATATTAACTAATCCCTCACTCACATCTACAAATGGCAGCCACAGTTTGACCACTAGTAGTGCTATGGGGCAATGTTTATGAGTGAGTCCTCAGTTTGTTGCATGGGTGACATGGTTCACTTCCCACCATTGGTTTCACACTCTGAATGACAGTTTGTGGAGGTAATGCACAACAAAACGCAGCAATGCACCAGCAAAGGCAGAGAAGAAGAACACTGCTTATCTAGCAAACATGGAAGTAATCAATGTGCCTACAGTGACTTGTGATGGGACAGGAAATACCGGGAGAACACATCTGAGTGAGCTGCAGCAGTGTCCAGTCGTCCAGGGCAGATGGTGAAGGAGGACTGAAACGTCTGTTGCTGTGCTGCTGACGTTCCGCTTTCACCACCTGGCCAGTTTACACAAGGTGTTACATGCTTCGAAGCATAAAGGATACACTAATACTTGCACTGAATGTTGCTACTGGATCGAAGTTTTGCACTGTAGCACTGTCAAGTATACAGTTTGCACTTAACTGAGGGCATGGGTTTGCATATGTACGGTAGAGACATGTCCCTACCTATACACAGTGGTGTAAAGGAACGAAGTAAAAATACTTCGTTAGAGTACTTAAGTAGTTTTTGGGAGTATTTATACTTGAGTTTTTATATTTATTGCAACTTGCACTTTTACTTCGCTACATTAAGAAGAAAAAAATGATACTTTTACTCCATTACATTAAACTGGACACCGTCGTTACTTGTTACAAAATAAAACGTGAATATATTTGTGTCATCATGTGTGGATTATCCGGACTGTGCGTATTCTTGCGCGAACACCTGTCGCTCTCAAAACACGTTGAGGCAAATCACCAGACTGCAAATATTCAGCATGATGGAAGCCGCCTCGTCCGCTGGCGATAGCGGAAATACCACAGCACTAACACCTGCTAGTTGTGCTTCAGAAGAAGACAGTCACCCGTGGCCATATGTTAATAATAATAATAATAATAAAAGTTTGCTTTTGTCAGATTGAAAGATTCATCGTGCCGCTTGTATTTGCCGAAAACACCGAAATAATGTTTAGATACAAAACTGTCATTTACACAGTGTGCCAACATTTTACTGTTTACCTCAACTGGGCAGCTAAGAGTAGCCTTGCTAGCTCACCACCATAGTGTATGAGGGCTACCGAGTGCATTACATAGCCTTTATTTACAGTTGTGTATTCCCGTTTGTAAATCGAATGGGTGGAAATGAGCTGCGTGGTGGAGGTCTGCTCCTGTTTAGCACTGATCACATGGACCTTCATGAATCGTTCCCTGCCGTCTGCAGATTGTCTGGGAGGGAGAGTTAAGCTTAATTTTGTGTCTTTGTACTTTTACTTTTGATACTTAAGTACATTTCATATGCGCTACTTTAAGACTTTTACTCAAGTAATTATTTTATGGTTGACTTTCACTTTTACCGAAGTAGATTTCAAGCAAAGTATCTTTACTTTTACTCAAGTATGGCTTTCAACTACTTTTTACAGCACTGCCAATACATGGGGAGGGCGGAGTTGTACCTACCAATATTTGAGTGAACGCATTTGCATTATCTTTGGAGTGCAGTCATATCTCCAAGATGGTCAGTATTGTTGTTGGACAGTGCTGAGAGAGCGAGAGAGCGAGACAGCAAGAGAGAGAGAGATGCACATTTTGACAGAATCATTCTTAAATTCAAAATATATTTAGTGCTCTGCTTGTGTAATGTTCTCACGTGAGTGCTCTCTCTTTGATTTTGCCATCCATGGCGTGTTTTTCTCTCTCACCGCACAAACACTTAATCCCAACACTTTATTCATGTAGCATCTTTCAAAACACAGTTACAAAAGGTGACAAAGTGCTTTACAAAAAACTAGACACATTTAAAACACAGCTCGAATGGCAAATAGCTACTTTTAAAAAATGAATTTTTGAAAGTGATTCAAAACACAACCCATCATTTACAGCCCAGATCATCTGGGACAGGTCAATCTTTACTGCAGAGGCTTCACCATTCTGTGTCAATCGTGGACCTTGGAACAACAAGGAACTACGCATCCAAAGATCACAGGGAGCTGGAAGAACAATAAGATATCCAACTTGGGGCAGGCCTCTCGGGGCTTTGTAAGTAATCAATATGTAATACATGTTCAACATTGAACTTAGACAAAGAGGAAGTGCGGGTGTGTCTGTGTGGCATGGTTACGGATGGCAGACGGGAACAAGAGGGCACAAGTTGCCGTATGGAGAGAAATTGTGAGCAACTCATAATCATGATGTGCTTGCATATTCAGCATGCATCACAGAGCTTCATCCTTTGAGTTTTAATTAAATGAAAGCAAGAAAATTGGATTCAATCAGAGGGAAAGAAAAGATAAAAAACATCTCTGCATATCTCTCTCTCTCACCTGCTGTGTTTCTGTGTCTCTCATCCTCTCTCTCCTCCCCCTTCCTCCCACAGTGCGTCTGTAACAAAGCAAAGGGATCCTGTTATTAAAACTCATTACAAAAAGATATTTGCATTGCAGCTTGTTCTAATTCACCGCATGGAGTTGTGAGTTTTGAGGAGGTGGTGAGTGAGACTGTGGAGCTCTGCTTGTGTGCACTGCCTGCAAGGTAATGACAGCATGACATCTAATTTCGTTTCAACAGACGCACAGATTTAACCATTGCAGAAGGCCAACTAGTCAGTTGTGAGCTTGTAGCTTTTCAGCGAGGCCTCGCTGCACTGGATCTTCCTGGAGGAAATTAAATTTGAGAGTCAAGTTGTAATCACTCCTGCAATTTGACTGCAGTTTGGTTACTATAATAAAGTCCCAGTGTCGTGGACCAAGCAGTCAAGTACAGTAAAACACAGGCTTAAAGTTTTAACAAAACAATAAGTTTATTTTCCAACAAAAAACAAAGCATCTTTCATCAAATTAACAAACGTTTTAGGGCCCATAAAAGAGGTCAACCAAAATATAATCCTACGAAATCCCCCCCCCCCCCCCACATAATGCAGTAGCTCTTGGTCCGATCCATAGGAGGGACATCAGTATAAAGACATGCTCTGCCCTCAGCCCCATCTTTTGTCCCTCTATGAGCCGGAGGTGCCACACAGCAACCAGGTAACTCAAAGAAAGAAAACAGAAATTAACACAAACAAATAACAAAATGACAAACAATGTAAACTAAATGTAAGTGCTCTATCAAAGTGCTAATAAATCAATTTTGAACAAAACAAACTATGGGGAGTGTATGTAAGTGACTGCAACTCAAAGTAACTGAACATGTGACAATGAATTCTAAGATGGCATCCAGAGTACAACCTTTTGTGTGGCTGTGGGCACGGCCATCACACCCAGGATAAGGCATAATTGTCCATAGATGGCACATGCATGCACGCTCCCTACTCCCGTGGACAACCAGCCTTCTACATGGACTCAGCATGAGCTGATCACTACTGGAGCCCCACACAGCAGTGACCCTCCAGCCAAACAGGGCTACATCTCTCCCTTATATAGGAGAGCTCAAAAGCCACAGCCACAAACACTTAAGAGCAAGACAGTTACTAGACAATGGCCCAGCAATGTCTGATCTGTGATCAGCCATCTCCCCTTGGAAGAACTCTCTGTCAACACAGAACTTTGGCTGTAGGTGGACTAGGTGGGCATGCAGGAGGCCACACTCAAGGCAATGCTCCTCTGATACCATCAGCTACACCCAATGTCCTGTAGGGCACAGCCCAGCAACCATGTGCAATCAGATGCTGGCTCATCTGTATGAGCCTTTAGGTCTCCTTCCCTTTACCACAAGAGACAAAGCAGCCGCCCAGTGGCTGTGGGTTAAGCCAAGAGAATGGAATGACCAGCTGTTTGAGAGGAGCTCTTGACTGCTTGGAACACCTGGGTAACCAAACTCTTATTTTTTAGTTAGCTGTTAGTTAACCTGAGGGTGTGGTGCTGTAGCCCACTAACATTTGACTAGTCATTACACATCTTTTTTTACACTCACATCCATGCTGGTTTAATAATTTAAACCTGTCCTGAGTACTTAAGAGAAACACAGTCAATATAGCAGCACACACATGATCAAAACTCCAGTCAACAAGCAGAACCAGAACCACATCAAAACACACTCACGAAGAAAACTGCTTGATGTCCCACACCAAGATACCACACTGATTCGCAACAAAAAGATAGCATACAGCTGAGCATCTTGCCAAAGACTAATTTATTAGCTGGCTAATTAGCTTGTTAACAAGCTAAGCCTAAACCAGGTATGCTGAGCACAGCGGGGATACCTACTGATTAGTGCTAACATATAAATAAAACAGCTCGAGAATTTGACTCACTGAAAACCACTGACTTGCTATTTTAACACAAGTATCAAGGCAATAATTGGTTAAGTAACATAGATATAAAAAATATAAGTGATAACAAAGTTTGGGTTCAGATCCAAAAACAGGACGACAATAGGTTGAAGAAGGGACTGTATGTCATTTCCAGGTGCCATCTCTGATTGTATGATTGTCTGATTGTAAGTAAACAGGGTGGCAGAATATCACTTTGTAGATTGGACAGAATATTCTTACAATATTCTTACTTTGTCACTGTTACTGTTATTCCCCTTCACTGTTCTGTGTGAGGGTACAGTCACCCATGCACCTGTGCAGAACAGAAGACTGTCACATGCCAAGGCAAAAATTTGTATCAAAGTTCACCAAAGTTGTGTGATTAGAAATGTGCAGGGGAGCAGAATCACTTGTGCTTCTGGTGTAAAAAGCCAGGCTACTGCTCACGCAAGAAATGGCACATCATGGCTTTCTGAACCTGGCATCACGTCTGTTTTACTTCCAGAACCCTGGCATGTTGTCTAAATTCACACCCTGGGGTGGCACTATGCCCGCACTGTTTGGTTCAGTGTAAAAAACAGTTGGTGCTGTTATTTGTTATTCTATCAAATTCAAGGACACAAAAGCAGGCGCTATCTGATATGAGACAAGTGTGATGTCAGGTGTGCTTAATAATAACTTGATCAGATATTTTCTGCAGTGCACTGACTCATCTAATCCTTCACATTAGTCATAGCTTAAAAAAAGGGTATCTTGCGACACAGGACTTACTAACTCCCAGTTAGTGTAAAGCAGAGCATATCATTGCCAAAATTGCGAAAGTGTTCAAAGCTGCAAAATTGTTTCAGTTCTTCCCAGTAAAATTACCACATATCCATATGCATAACTTGAAATGTTCCTGTGAGAATAATTTTCTCTCTGTACGTCTGAATCAGTATAACCAGTCAGAGTGAAAGCTGTAAAGCAGCGACAGAGCCAGGCAGTAATTGTATGTCTGGTGCTCATCCATGTCTTCATCATCAGTGTGGACTTTTCCCGCCTCACTTTTGGTCCAGTTTTTCAGATGGCCTCGATATATATATAGAAGGCAGCTATAGCTAAAATTTTACACTGCAAAAACAATGTTCCAAAGTCAAAGGCCTTCACTGAACCTACAGAGAATTATCATCTGAATCTGCTGCATTACAGTGAGTTCAGATCATTGTTGAGCCGTCCAGTCTGCAACTTTACTCTTTTGGTTCATTCTTACTGTTCTCACAGAGTCATTTTTAGCTGCAATAGCAACTTTTTTCAGGGTAAAAGCCCTAAAAAAACCGTGTACACTACCAGCTTAGCACCAAACAGCAGAGAAAACAATTGAAAAAATTTTTGCATTTAGCAGCTAAAACATTGAAGTTATTCACCAGGTGACTCCAAATCGTAATGCTTCTCTGTAACTACTGGATGAACAAGCCTGCTTCTGTTAACTTAAAAGCTTTTGATATGGTAATTCCTTGCTCATAGGTTCATATAATTCATATCAGTTATTGCAAGTGGATGGATGTAAATGTATGATCCTCAGACTAGCTCTGACCTATAATCTGATGTGATCAAGAAGAAAACATTTTAATGACACCATTATCAGTTCAACCTGTTACGTTAAACACTGGAGGAAAAAAAATGGATTCAGTAGATTCCATGAGTAGACCTCATCCAATACTGCAGAGTGGCCCCATAAGGCACTTAAACAACTGTTTTTGGATGTTTTGCTACATTGTTAAAAAATTATGTATATTTCCTGTATATATCCTCAGGAGACCTTCATGAGTTAACTAATTTTTATGTAGTGCAGAAATGAATAGAAGCAAATTCTAAAACATGTTTTGCAAATCCAGTGGTGTTCCTGTGAAGTGTACGTAATTTTTATTAAAAGGACACAAAAAAATTTCGAAAGCTAAAGATACAATATAAAATATAGACATAAATGCTCTTTAGAGCTGAGGAGAAATGCACATTATTCTGAGCAACCCCTTTAACACTAATGATAGTAAATTACTTTAATAATTTAATAATTGTATCCATTATTTAAAAAAAAAACACTGATTACTGCAGCTTTAAATCTGCACTTTCGCCAAGTGATTTGTGGCTTTTGACGGCAACAATTAAGTGTTTTATGGGCCTCCTGTAAGGTGACATAAATTAATTACCACAAGCCCTTTTTTTACGTAAAACAGAATAAATTGCAAACTGCTGTTTATGATGCAAGTTTTATTGCACTCCAATTGTTCAACTTGTCATTTTCTGTGAAAAGGAAAAAATGTCCTCAGGTGACACCAGAGTTGGTAAAAAAAAAAATAATAATAATAAAAAAAAATAAATTCTATTGCATCTTTCTAAATGACTGGAAAATGGCCTCTTAGCTGGAGCTCCTCTTTGTGATTTGATAAATGGGTGTACCTTTATGTCCAAAGCCTGCCTGCTGCAGCTGTAGTGCCCCGTGACCAGTAACTAAAGGCTGCGCTCGACAGAGAAACTCCCAGGTGTGAATGTGTTGATTGTCAAGTCCTGGCCATGAGCACCCAATAAAACTTTTCAAATGATTGCTTTTAGCAAAGGGTGTATATCTCATGTAATACAGCAGAATCAGGAATAAAACTACCTCCTTCCTGAGTCCCCAGTTACCATGGCAACAATTTGCTGAGCAATTCCCATGAGCTGAGGCGGGTGTCATCATTATTTCGGAGCATCTAAAAAAATGCCTTTTTACGCCTCAATCTGCAATGAATTCTAATGGCATCTGACAGTCAATCAAGTCATGTTCAGCTTTTTTTTTTTTTTTCCCACCAGAGCCGTCGATCTTCCTCTGCTTGTCGCCCTCGTGCTCACAGCGACTCTGGTGAGCAGCTAATGGTTTGCTAACAAGTCACACGCACGCACTTCCTGCATTCCTCCCGATATCTCACGTGGTAATCACACCAACAGTTGCGTGACAGTGGGCAAACCCTCATTAGCTTTGTATTCTCACACTCTTTACATGCGCACACATGCACTGATGAACACACACACACACACACACACACACACACAGTCGATCCTTCACAGCCTGCTGCTCAGCTGGTCCTTATCACAGCTCCAGTCTGCTGTGTCAGTGACGTTCTGGGGAAGTACAGCCTCTCATTAACCCCCCACCCCCCTTTGCTGCTCTCTCTACTTTGTCACTCTGTCTGGATTCTCTCTGTTCCTTGTTCCCTCATTAGTCGCTCTCTTTTGGCTTCTGCAGCTGTAAAGCAGCCTCTCTGTGTGCACGTGGTATCTATGTCTCTCTCCGTTTGTTTTTTGAGTTTAATGGCTTGTGTAATGCAAAACCAGCTATACCCATGATAGAAGGGGGGAGAGAAAGAGAGAGAACTGTGTTCACTGTTGTTATTATGATGTTGAAAAAATAATTCAAGAAGAATACATACAGGGAAAAAAAGAGAAAAATAGCAGTATGGTACTGAATATTCACGGATGTATACTGGGGCTAATACTCAGCAGCAATCTGTATCTTGTATTGCATATGTAAAACAATGTGTATAACAGATCTGGAGAAAAAAATAAACACTGCTCTGTATTCCTTTAATTTGTACATCTGATTCTGAAGTAATTTGTTCTCAGCTAATGTTTGATTATCTATAGGCTGTATCCTAAGCCAACACAAATCCTTTTTGGCCTTTCATTATAAGCCAGCATATATGAAATGGAAAATGGTGTAAAATTCCATCTTTTTTTTGGCTTCATCAAAAAAAAAAAAAAAAAAAGAGCATGACAGATCAAAGCATTCACAATAGAGCAAACTGACTGATCCTGAATTTAGAAGGCAGACAGGAGGCAGTTCTCAAATTTGAGAATGTGGGAGAAAAAGTGATATAACCACTGCTGTGGCCAATTTTTGCTCACAAGAAGAGGTAAGATTCAGAATGAGTAACAAGTATGGAAAAAAATCTAGTGCTTTGACTAATGAGCATATGATTGACTAATTGAGTAGCTCCTGATTTTACACAACCCAAGTCAAACAACATCTGCCATACGTTTTAAGATTGTGAATAGAGTGCCTGAAATTTTCAAAGCCAATGCAAAACATTTGGTGTTGAATGAAAAACACTGCTTATTTTAGAGCTGTAATACAAAAATGTAAAGAGATGAGGAAAATTAGTCTGTAGAGCGTATTGTCAGCAGCAGGTAGCGCTTCTTCTGGTAATAATGCTGCACCCTATTTCTTGAATTTGACCCTCAACAGGTGACTGATTCTTACATAATAGAGGTGGGCGGATCGATCCAAATATCGATAGTATCGATAGTATTGTGCTCTGGATGCTGTACCGTCACGTAACTCAGCAGTGGCAGGCCACTCAGCTCTCTCTCTCTCTCTGCTCTGTCTCTCTCACACACACACTGAAACAGATTTTTTTTATAACATTTGTTGTGGGGTGATAGTTTTGTACACTTTTTTAATTGAGAAAAATCCAGAAAAGAAATGCACTGAATGGGGGGAATTTAATTTTATATTTGTACTCTAGTTTCTCAACACTCTACCTCTAAAAAGATTTTGTTTTAATTTGTTTTCATATAATTTTTTTTTTTTTGCTTTATTTTTTTATGAAAAAAATGCACACATAACAATGTTTGGGAGAAATTTTTTTACTTACTTTTGATAATAAAGTATTTTGTAGTCGCCTTTAAACTTTGCCCAAATTCTGTCCTGGGTTATAATAAAAAATTCCCAAGGAAAAACCACAAAAACACCTAAGGGTCAGCAGTGTGATGGTACATCAACCTTAAATATTAAAAGTATCGTTATTGGTATCGGTATCAGCGATACTGGCCCTGTATTTACTTGGTATCGGATCGATACCAAATCTTGCAGTATCGCACACCTCTATTACATACTGCATCTTTAATTGATGAGGTATGTTACTTTTAATCAAAGTAAAGGTTAGAGTATGGTTGGAAAAACCTTCAATCAGCTCTCAGCTTTTCAGAAAGAGCAATGTCAGGAGCTCTCTGAACACACTAAACAACCAAAGCAGTGGAAGAGAAGCTCGCAGGGAAAGTGAAGCAGGACTAGCGAAAATAAGCAGAAAAGGCCACTAACCTCTGACCTGACCTTGACATGCTTCTCCCTTTGTCACATCCTCTCATTAACAATTTGCACATGGCGTTTTTAATGCTGGCTAAAGTGCCAGAAAAATTATGATACTAGGGGGAAAAAACAAGCAAAGAAAGCTTTTCAGCACAAATTGATTAGAACAGCTCTTTTCCCTGCCTTTTTGTTGTGTATTTAAGTATTATTAGGGATTAAACAATTCTCAAAGGAGCATCACAGTGCAGATCTGTGGAAAAAAAAAAAGAACTCCAAAAAGAAAGCCTCTGTTGAACACTGCTTTTGCTAACTCTGCTTAGTACAATTTCAGAGTTCAAATGTACTTGTATCCCACTTTTTCTCAACGTGACCTCTTGAATAAAGTGATAGAGAGACAAAAAGGAATAGATGAGGTTTTCTCTTCATTAAAGCTCTGACATTGTTTGAGGGGAGCAGAAAACTGCGAACGTGTCAAACAGTAATGAGTGGGATCTCATTCTAAGAAAGAGAGTGAGAGATATAGGAGTGCTATGGTTTATATTCTAAGGTCAACATCCATAAATTGTGTGGATGAGGGGTGAATACACACAGGCAATGAGGGAGAAAGCACAGTGGAAATTGTGTTTATTCTAAGAGGGTAAGAGCCGCAATGAGTCAGGCAGACAATAGTAAGTGGGTTTCACCGTGCACATGCATATGCTGCATTACACATAACAGAGTTATACTTCTTTCCAGTGATAAAAATGAACAACGTTGCTAATAAACAACATATGCTGAATAGCCATATTCAAACCACGCAGCTGTAATCAGCAGATTATTGGATATTAAAGACAACAGGAAACTTTGCCAAGATCGAGTTTCCAATGCAATGATGGACTGAAACAAGCTCAGTTGAAACTAATCCAGAATTCACCATTAGGTCACCATTACATAATTATGCTAAGTGGCAACAAGCAAAGCTAAGAAGTCGAACTGCTTTGTGCTGCAGTTCCTCTAATGACCTAGATGCAGTTGCCATCAAACATATCTATTTTTTGATAAGGGAATATCTTTATTGAAAACAACAAATTACAAATCAAATTATAGTCAAATCTCTAAACAAATAGGCATGATGTTGTGAATTTCCCCAATGTGGGACAAATAAAGGTTTATCTTATGATATACATATTGATACATTCAATATGAGCAGTGAAATTTTGTCAGTGAAAATTTTGAAAAAAACTCAATGATGTCCATCTTTTTCGTGATTAGACAGTCAAATAAATGGGAAATAAATAAACAAATAAATAAATAAAAATCAATGTATAATGGAAATAATAATATTGAAAACACACAATTCTGCAGTCTCTGCCAAGGTAAATATCAATTATACATGTATATATGTATATGTTATTTCACTTTTAGGTCTAAATTCAATGTAAAGTAGCTAAAAGTTCTTTGTTCATGCGGGCTGTGATAGTGGTTAGTTGGCCTTGCTCCATTAACATATTGTTAAATTTAACAGAACCATAAAGCGAGTCATGATGAGACACTAACTCATTCAGCAAACATTTCACATAATTCTGTATTAATTTAGCTCCATCCAAACTGAATGAATATGATGTTTGCCAGAAATGCTTATTTGCCTTAATGACAGATTTTATAAATTTTACTGATGATTGATTCAATCAAAGTTCTACTGAATTAAA
The DNA here is from genome assembly GCA_037975185.1 of Centropyge bicolor. NCBI lineage: Eukaryota > Metazoa > Chordata > Actinopteri > Pomacanthidae > Centropyge > Centropyge bicolor. Next base: position 11,458,450 of record JBBMOC010000002.1, read on the forward strand.
CATGACACTGAATTTAGCAGAAGACCTCAGTCATAAGTGCAAGTCTCTTTTGTCAGGTAATAAACATTTTAATAATGCACAGGCAGGTTGTGACCTTCCATATAAGTCATCTCGCAGTGCAGTGACTGAGGGCCCTTCACAGGCCACTAATTTGATTACTATAACATCTGTAAAATCAACAAGGTCAGATGAGATTGTGTTGTGCACCAAACACGCAGAGGATATAAAGGATTGTTGTGTTGTTGATATACGACCTGTGAATGAATTGATTGTATCACAAATTTTCTAACAAAGGCATGCATTTTTATATGATATAAAAGAAGTACGGTAAGTCAGCAACACATTCTCAGCCTAACTGACTGACTTACTGACAGCATGATTTGTCCTGTTCCTATCCCCCAGTGCCTCCACATTATAACAATTGTATTTTGAAAACTTAGAGCCAAAGCTACTCGCTATTTCACTTTCGAGTGGCAATCACACGACACTTTTTGTAGTAGTTTTTGGCCCTTATACCCCCACTCAGGGACAGAATGTGACTGGGACACAGTGCTTATCTCACTGTGAGGCTTATAAAAACTGCATGTTTATGGTCTCTGTGCTTGACTGACAGATACATCAGGCTATCACAGTCAGCCAGAGAGGCTGTTTGCTCAGGCTTTTCAGCTCTAGGATGGCAAAAAAGTGAACTTGAAGAGAAGATTTTGAAACTAAATTGTCAGAATCTGTTTTCCTCTGAAGTTGTGATTTTATTGCAGTAAAAGTGAAAATTAATTAAAGTGTTTCATTAAGTTTTTAAAACTATTAATAGTTCTTCCTTAATGGATTTGCAGCATGCATCTTTCTCCTTACCTGTGATCAGGATTTTTGTTCCTGCCTCATTTAGCTCGCTCAGACACAAGGGCAATGAAATTCTCAACATTAAAGTAAAGTTAAAGAGGCTAGGTTTCATCCCCTCGGCATTTACAAGTTTCAGTGAAGCATCAACAAGCCTGCAATGTCATCACATCAAAATGACAATGACGCCAGCCAACGAGCTCACTCCAGCTCCCAATAGGAAGCATCTTGAAGATGAATTGAAAAGTGAATCACAGACAGACAGATACAGTGAAAGTGGCCTCAGCATCTTTTCCCCCCATTGTAATTCTGAGAACCACAGAGCAAGTGATAATAAGTACTTTCCAATTCTGAAGTGAATGTCCTGAGTAACCCACTAGTCAGAATCTATTATTGCTCCACCTCCTGTGTCCCTGCTATTGATAGAATATTAAAAGTGGGATTAAAGCCCTCTCTCACATCGCCCGCTCGATATGCCACTTTCACATTTCATTATCGGTTCAGCACAGAAGTAGGGGGAAGTTTAGCTGTAGGCTGGGAGCACAGTTAGACTGATAACAGAGGTGAGAGGCGTGTGGTCGTGCGTGGTTAACACCTTGACTGATTGCGTGGGATCAACTGTAGCATTTGGGCGAGATAATGATGAACTACTCACCCCACTTAGAGATCCAGACAACCTTTTCATCTTCTGACCTCCCAAAAAGAAACCAGCTCCCACTCGTAAGCTCTTGTTGTGGGCATAGCTATGCAGCCTGTTGACCTTTGTCACAACAAATGGTTGTTTTCTCTGCAGAGTAATACACATGAATACTGACCTGAAGAAAAGAGCATGTAAAAGTAAAGCTTTATACAGAGATTAACTGCAAATTAATTCTTTAATAAATGTTCTTCGGCATTCAAGTGACTCAGCCAGTCCTACGCTTTGATCCAGACTGCAATATCTCAGCAGCTACTGAATAAGATAAGATGATTCTTTATTGATTTGGCGATAGATTACAATGGATTGCGATACATTTTTGCAATGATGGTGCCCAGAGAATTGATCCCCTGACTTTTCCTCTTGTGCCACCTGTTGATCGAAACAGGTCACCTGCTGAGTGAAATGTCTCGACAACTGTTTAATGGACTGTCATTAAATTCATTTATGACCCTCTCAGGATGAATTTTAATCACTTTGCTGATGCTTTGGCTTTCCATCTATCACCAGGTCAGCATTTCAATTTGTCCAATATTTTGGTTTGTGACTGACTATGACTAAATATCTGCAAAACGCATGACATTTCCAGTACTTTGCGTTTACTGATAAGTAGCAAATGTTTGTATGTTGTGCTGAACTAAGAAACTGACCATACATGCTAAACATCAGCGTTAGCATTGTTAGCAATGCTTGCATTAGCATTTAGCTCAAAGCACCCCTGTGCCAAAGTACAGCATTACAAAGCTGCTAATGTGACCACAGACTCTTGTTTATTTTTTGTCCCCAGCGAATGTCTAATTCAGTGCGTTTACATGCACTTCAATAACTGGGTTACAGTCAAATTACTGCAGTAAACTGCTAAAATCTGTTGTGGATTTGAGTTTGGACTGGGTTAGGTAGGAGCGGAGAACAGGCTGAGTTTTGGTAAAAGTCTTTAATGAAAAAACAAGCAAGGCAAAACTCAGTTTGAGATGGCTGGAGGACTGATGAATGGTTTAACTGGCTGCAGCTGTAGTTGGAGACCTGGGAACTGGAGAGACAGGAACACGGGAGGAGGGACGGCAGTGAGGCACAGTCATATTGAAAAAGACACAAAACGTGTGCAACAAGAAAACACACAAGGTACAGACTTTGCGAAGGCTGGCATGTAGGGAGGAATACATGGGAGCTATATTGACTGTATACAGTGGAATAATCTGGCACAGGAGTGGTGTCAGGGCCAGGCTTATATAGGAGGAGGTTGATTACAATTGAAAACCGGTGTGCCTCATCTGGCAAGGTTTGGGGCGGAGTTAGAGTCACAAAAGCCACGCCTTCAGCCAGAGACATGGAAAAAAAGAAAAGGGAAAAAACAGACGAAACAAGGCCAAGCGCAAAGACCCAGACCATGACAAATTCTCATGTTCTGTAATCGGGGAAGGAGAATCCCAACATCCTGATTTCTCCCAGACAATGCAGATTCAACAATATCTGCAACTTACAAAAGCTGTGTTGTCCAGGTTTGTGGAGGTGTGGAAGTAGGCAGGGCAACTACTCACATTACTTTCTGTGTTTACAGCAGCGTGCATCACTATCCCCAACTTTAACTGTGTCCATACAGAGCAGGTTGCAACACTCCTGCCTTTAGATGTGGACTTCATACAACTTAATCCATCTCAAGTAACACTTATTCTGCATTTACATGGATTCAGGCTGACTGCAGATGACTGTAATTTAATCTAATGTAACAATGTAAAATGTAGATTCTCTCCTAAAATTCTATTATAACTCAATTATTAAAAAATTCTATTATAAACTTAAAATGTTAATTTTCCTCCAAAGCATACATTCTCTCCAGAACATAAGGTCATTTGATTCATTCATTCATTCATTCATTTTCAACATGTATAGTGTGTACTTGGTGCATCCCTCGTTTATGTTTGTCTGAGAAAGAGAAAGGAGAGAGAAAGAAAGAGAGATGGAGAGAGAGAGAGAGAGAAGAAACAAAAGTCCCATCAGCTCATCAAAGAGCTGTTCACTCTTTCGCTTGCTTAATCTGATTGCACCCCATCTCCAGACTCTGCACATCAATTTCAGGACACCCATCAGACCAGAGGAGAGGCTGACCATGTTTCTCAGGTACCCTATTCATGTAATAAGATCATCTTGCTTACCTCTGACTGGTATTGTGTAGGCTAAAATCCTGCCAGGGGTTCAACACCATCTGTTTTATACAAACTGACAAGAATTATGTATTATATAGATAAGCCTACCTGCCTATAGTGATTTTGTAGGTCAACACAGTTATATGGATATACATATATAGTGCATTTACAAAGTAAATACAACTGATATAATACTGGATGTAAATAACATTTTATTTCTGTTCTATTATTTCTGTTCCAGACAAGGAAGCCTGGGAGAAGACTGCAAAGGAATTCTGGCAGAAACAGAACTTCCCAAATTGTTTTGGACTGATTAATGGCAGGCATGTGAGCGATTGATGGCAAGCATATGATGACTCAGGCCCCCTACTCCTCCGGATAGGCCTCGTACAATTACCAGGGCTTCCACTCCATTGTCATTTTGGCTGCGGTTGATGCCAGATACCTTTTTTGGATTGTGGAACGTGAGTGCATTTGGCAGGAGAAGTGACAGAAGAATCCTGGCCAATTCAACAGTTGGAAAAGCTCTGCAATACAATAGAAATAAAACAAAAGGCATGGAACTATGAAATATATAAAGGATAAGGATAAAACAAAGGTATGTGATGATAAATTTCATAAAGGTTGAGCATGTGCTTTTCTTAGTTGTGTGATAGTCTGTATTTTTAGTTTTTTTTGAATGTACAAAAAATGTAATGTAATTGTAATGTAGAACAGCCCTAAACCATTAAGAGCCTTGTAAACAAGTAAATAACCTATTTATTTATTTAACTTTCTTTCAGCCTTGTAAAACTGGGGTCTCTTTTTCCTTCTTTCTCATCAGTTCAATCCATTATCAATGGACTGGTTTTGGAAGACCAGTGAAAAGAGGATTACAGTTTACTCTACTTGAAAAAGATGCATGAACAAGATTTTTGGCCTCTTGTTGGGATAGGAGCGGCTGTGCCTTTTCAATATTTCGTAAATGACCAAAAGCTGCAGCATTTCTGAACTTCACGCAATGTTTCTGCATACATTAAAAAAAACAAAAAAAAAACACAGACAGCACAGCACAAAGCAGCAGGACCTCACTCTCTTCCACCATCTACCCTGAAGCATTGCACTCATCAGCTGTCTTTGTCCGTGTTCACAGATATATTTAATGCCTCACTGTGGGCATGCTTCAAGACTTCCATGATCATCCCCATTCCCAAATAACAGAGACCACAGGACTTAATGACCAGGACCCGTCGCCATGACCTCTGTGGTAATGACGTCATTTGAGCACTCTGAGTCCCCCACTGACACTAACTCTCACCCTGCTCATGTACTTGACAATAAAATTGATTCTGATTCTTTTCTTATAACATATTGATAGGATTTCAAGCTCTGATCATATAATTCTAGGTGTTTTTGCAACAGAATTATTCGCTTCACATTGTCCAAGTCACCAATGTTTTCTCCACATGTGGGCAAGCTACATAACATCTGGTTGTATATTCTTTTGCTGAGGACGGCAAAAAGTTGAACTATTTTAACTTTCGCCTCCCCTAATTTCACCATCCTGCTCTCGTCCACTAAGACGACATTCAGTCTATGGCCTGCCTGAATCCATGAGAATGTAGCATTAAGTCTTCTTGCAGTCCACTAATAAGACCCTTCAGGGTGACAGTCAGTGCCTGTTGAGTTGAAGTGTGAATGTGCTACACACTATTTAGCCTTAATAGCTTTCTCTGCTATGTCCTCACTATGCCATCGTCAGAATACTAAACCAAAGATTACAGCTCTCTCTGCACTGCCAGGTGAATCTATTAAGGATTGGACTTTGCCACTTTGCCATCCACTGCAGAGAATGGGAAAGTTTGCTGCACTTTTGTTGTGACAACGCATTTAAACTGAGGATGGGATTTGGAAAGGGATACTTACTGTTGATGATGAGGAAACTTTAGTTCATCTTTCACTCCTGTGTGCTTTGGTTTGTGTCAGGATTTGCACCAAAGCCCTTCTGCCGCAGGTGCTGCCTTCTTGCATGAATCACATCAAATGAGTAAGATTATCCAATAAAGGAAGCAGAGAAAAGCTGTGTTTCTTACCCAGAGAAAAGTTACACTGTGTACGTTGTGCCAGTTAGAGAAGATTACCACAGGGGCATTTGACATCAGCAATTCTTTTTATGTGTTTGGCACTGAGTTGATACACTTATCCTGACACGGTTACATCGGGAAACAGCAGAACAGTTTGCAATAAAGTGGCACATTGGCCTCAGGTGTGATCATACCTAATTACTGCTGAATTTCTGGACACGGTTCATTTACCTTCACAATATTGAACCAAGACTTGTAAACAAAGTCACATAGACTCCAGTCTCAGTGACCTGTCATCCTGCAGAACTATGTTTGCAGTGGAAAGCGTAAAAATAAATCAGGCCCTGGAAATCTGACATTGGTTCAGACTTGGGTTTGAAGATGCTTGATTTTTTGAGCCATGTTTTTAGATGTGTTGGCTGGATTTGTAATTCATTATCAGGCTACAGAGGTATATGAAGATGATAGTCAAAAATGCAATCACTTCCAGTAGGAGGTGAGTACTAATACTTGTTATGGACAGCTTTAAAAAAAAAAAGAAAGAAAATAAAAACTGCTTTAATGCAGTTTGAAATACTTTGGACTTTCAGTCCAACCCATGAATCAGATGGGGCAATATGTTGGCCCTTATCAGCTTATCACAAACGCACTGGTATTGTTGTGTATGCAGACTGAAGAAGGAGCAAAGACCTGCAGCACAAATATCAAATAAGCTATGTTTGTGGTAATTTAGAAAGTGTTTCCTTCCATAGTTTGTCCAACAGAGAGGACCTCTCCTACAGAATGTCCTGCCCATTGCCTATCATGGCCATAATAATTTAGGAAAGGAAACTCCCCCAGTTTGACAGTTCAAATAATGTTTTCAGGTTTTGAGAAGTGCCACTGCATATGAGTAACAAGTACAAGCCTTTAATGTCGCCAGAGGGAACTGTGTGAAGCACATGTCCTCAAGTGATGTCACTTGAGGCTGCGTCAGTGTCTACAGACACTACACATGTAGAATTTAAAATAATCAGGGGATGTGGAAAGAAGTGAGTTTATCAAACCTCAATAGCAGTTTCTCTATCTCTGCTACAGGCCAGAGGCCAAAAGCTTAATCAGGCACATGAGTTTTCTTTTTTATTCGTAGTTTTTAAGAACACAGAAAACATTGAAGTAAAACAAACAAAAACTTTTTTTTTCTGGATTTTGAAACTTTTTTTTTTTTTTTTCCAATTTCAGGTGAATAAAATTTGTAATTTTGCCCTAGTTATATGTTCAGTGTTATGAATGATGCAAACAGGAAGTGTACTGTTGTCACGGGATCATTAATTTTTCTATAAGATGCTTGAGCCCATTTTCCATCTATGTCTGCTTACATTTTAAAGTTGCATTATGAAAAGTCATGTTGCATTAGCCACCAACACTGTTTGCTCTGGAAGTATAAATTAATAAAAATATAATAAATAAATCTGTAGATTAAAAATAAGTTTAAGAAGAGTTAAGAAAAAAAAAAACACATGTTGATGTTGCCTGCCTGAGATCATCAGCAGGGAGAAGTGAGGGCTCGAGTCAACCTTAGTGACCTGGCGATATTTTGCAACTGGTAGTGGGACCCTCCGAAAGGATCTCAAGCGGCAATCAGGCTGAGGAAATTCACAGATTCCCTGTGAGCAGATGACAGATATAGCAGGAGTCTGGTCATGCAGTGTTGGGAATCAAATTAATGAGCAGTTTGGCCAACACCACTGAAGAGCAGCAAGAATTGGTGTGATGTATTGGCTTCTCTAAGAATATACTAAAAGCATTGCAGCAGCATTTTGTTGAAGCTTTAGTCTTTTGGATGTTTTTGCTTCTAAGACTGACTTGTTTTGACCTCTTGCCTGCCTTTGCCCCTTTGGTTTCGTCTGCCTCTATCTGACCTCCCAGTGACAGCTGTACTATTGATCTTTGCCCAAGTGAAGACTGTTTTTTGCCCTTCAACCTCTATCTCAGTCTGTATTTAACTCCGGATCCCTCTGACTTCAGTACTCACAACAGCATGAAAAACCATGAAAATATCAATGCAATAACCCTAGGCATTTTCATTAAGTTGGTGAAAGAGCTGAAAAGCATGAAATGCAATGGTAAAGGCAGTACTGTATTTTTCATGCTTGAATCATTTGAATATGAAGTCAAAACATAAAGGTTACCAGAGGTTACTCTGGGCAGAGACATGCATGGGATTATAGATGCATGTGATTATATGATAATATGAAAGTTGCAGTTGCCTTACCTCCTGTCCTATTGCTAACCTTGACATATGGACATATGCATGAAAATCATTAAGATGTTAAAGTATAGTAGTAGTAAAGTGTTAAACTTGCATGTCGTATTAGTACTTGAATATAGTGATGTAGTTTACTGTACTGGTTATACTTTCCAGATCCAGAGGTGCTGTTCTGTGGCAGACCCTGATCTTTGACCCTCCTTTGGAGAAAGGTAAATAACCTACCTACTGAAAAAAAATCATGTGCTACAGGGTTAGAATTTCTTTGCAAACTGATGACTTCATTAATAAGATACTGAATTAAAGCAAGGAGACATACAAGCAGACAAATAATGAGAGCACAAATTGTTTTGAATGAACAATAAAAATCAAATTGAAAGAGACTAACAGAGCAAAAATCATGTCAAAAGTGCTGCATATCAAGACTGAAATATGGATTTGTTTTGTGGTCCTTGACAGGTGTGCATGACACATTAGATGGGGATTTGCAGAATTTATATTTGTGAATAAAAGTTTCCCAGTGAAATCATATAAATTTGCGACGTCTGTCATTGTTTTTGTGTTGAAAGTGTCAAAGTAATTCATGGCACTAAAAGTGTGGCTAACAAGATCATGCCAGTTTAACACAGATCCCCAGTGGTATATTATGTTTCATGATCCTGCATGGCTATTGTAACCTGCATTTAGATTTAATTAATTTATTTGTTTAATTTTTGCGCGCCCACATCCGGTGCGCCCCAAACTTCCCTTAAGTTACGAGTCACGGGGTTCACTTCCTCTTTCGTGTCCACTGTGGCTGTGGCATGGCATGTCGGCATCCCAAACTTTTGACTGAAACTTTTGTGCATTCACTCACTGGAGAGTTGCTACTGAGCAACTGTACTGAGCGGCGCATGGAGGCTAAGCTCCAATCACACATTTCACAGATCAGGGTTTTGTTTTTGTTTTTTTGGACCAACTTTGAATGGACTTTGAGCAAATCACCTCAACCCAGATTGCGAGCTAAACAACAGACTGGTAGGACATACCTACCAATCCAGGCCAACTTTTTGGGGGGATTACAGGGTTTTTTTTGTGTACAAAGACATTAACTGAGCACTTCTTTTCCAAGAACTTTATTTTTTGAACATTGGAATATTTATTTATTTTGTCTAAATTTCATTCCTTTTAATACATACATTCAAGCTGCACCACTGCCTCATTCGTCTTCATTCACAAACCAGACTCCTTCAAGAACAATCTTCTGTTGCTGCTATTGTGGCTGCAGTAAACACCCTAGCCCATATACACTATCTTCTTGTATCGTGACATTTCAATCCCGGATCCACTCAAATTGTCACGATTTCAGTTCTTAATTGGACCCAAGAGCGAGACACAGACAATTGTGGATCAGTAGAACAGATTTATTAAACTCAAAAAAACTCCAGGACTTACACAAAAAAACAAAAGGGGTGACCAAAAAACAGGAAGTCCAGGTGGTATCGAGTTGCTTCTGTGACTGAAGGCTGGTAGGTGGGTACTGAGGCTGGATGGTGGAGACATGAAGGTGAAAGTGAGGACAGAGCACTGGAGAACAGGAAGAATGACAGGAAAGCAGAGCACAAGAAACCAGTGGGATACGAAAGGCTGGCAGCTTGCAGGTAGAACCAGAGAGCTTTTAAAGCTGCCAGTTGTTAGGTGGAATGAGGGACAGCTGTGAGAAGGTCAGAGGGGGCCCCAGCACCTGAAGACCACACCTCCAGCCACTGAAGCAAAGCCTGAAGAAAAAGAAAAAAACAAAAACACTGGAGGAACAGACTGAAAATGCACTGAAAATAAACTAGTAAAACACAAGAGAAACCAAATCACGACACAAATAATGTGTTCTGGGAAGACTGTTGAAAATAGAAACTCAACAAATGGTAGGAAATCCTTTTGGAGAAGATTAGACTGGGACCAAACTATGTGAGGCAATTTGTTAAACTGGAAAACCCATAATTGAATTTTCGTTTTTTTTCTCCCATAAGGTAATATAAACCATTTTACAAAAACAAACAAACAAACAAAATGGAGTGTGTATTCATAACAGGGGACTTGGTACATGACATGAATACTTGCGTTTAACTGATCTCCAACATTAGAGTCTGGTGCAGAGTATCATATACCACGATTATATTTCCTTTTCTTTGGAATTAAAGTAAAACTACACTGATGTGAGCATAAAGAACAAAAATAAAGGACAAATAGAAAGCCCTATAGTGGCCCGTGTGTCCTCCGGCATCAGTGGAGTACTTAGTTTGTAGGTGCTAAGTTCATTTGGTGTCAAAGTCAAATTGGCTATATATGTAATGGTATGACTTCCAGAGAAAGTCATTATGGATTATATAACATGGGCTGAAGAGGCTATTTATAAGACTTTGTCTGACAGTTAAAGTCATACAGACTATACATAACTGCAGCTGATGTATGGCTGCCATTAGCCAGATGCTTTTAACCAGCTGTTTGGATGAGTGCCCACCTCTGGCAGTCTCTTCCTGTTCCATACACTGTTGTTATTTACAATCAAAGGACATGTTTATGAGAACAGCATGCACTTTGGGATCTGTGAGTTATAGTGCACACAGCAAGTTTGAACTAACGTGGAGGTCCCATGTTAGTGATCTATTGTGCATTAACACAGCAGTGGCAGAACAGCCTCCTGCAAATCAAGTGCTTCATCAGAGCTTCCAAAATGGGTCAGGTTCCATTTTTAAATCCAACAGGTCTATGAAGGTGATTTTGATGATGGAACTAGCTCTCATGGGTGTCAAGATATCCTTCAATGGTATATGTTGGTGGGGTTACTACAAAATCAATTTATCATGCACCCATGACCATGACAACCATTGTCACCTTTATCACCCATACCCATACCTTAACTTTATTTTTTGAATGAAGGTGATTTTTTAAATGTCATCATTTTAATAGTCCCTGTTGATATCAAAATGTTGATTGAATTGAGTAAATCAAGTGACGCAAGAGTGTCAAAATTTGACTAGATTCATCACCCTGTCACTAAGGCAGATGTTCGCTTAAATAAAAGAGGGAATGTGGGTAATTAATGGCAGACATTAATGCAATTTTTTTAAGCAGCAGGCATCCCGTAAGGTGATACTCACTCATCGATGTAACAGAGATGGGGCAGAAAGCTGGGTGATGGTGGCTACTTGCAGTCTAGTTGCCTGCTGTCCTGGCCTGGCTAGCACTAGTCAGTCACAATAGCTCTGTCTGTCTATTGTCTCTCTACTGTCTGATTAATCCTGCCTGGCATTTTGCTCACCTTTGCACATCATTTGCTCAATAAAATCTATTAAAGAGGTGTAACAAAGCTCCTTGAGTTAAGAAGCTTGCTAATGGTCAGGTAGCAAACCCGGTCATTATAAGTAAAATAAGTTAAGTCAGAAGACGTATTCGTGCCATCGATACATGGTGTAACATAACTAAAAAGTTACGACTGTCATGGTTTCGTGTTCATCGGTTATGTTTGTGTTTTTGTTTTTTTTATCTGTCCATGCTCTTTTCCAGCTCTCAATTGAAACAGCTGTTCCTAATCTCACCGCATCAGCAGCAGTTTAAAAACCCTCCTTGTTCACCTTCAAGCTGCCAGATTGTTTCCACAACACTACTGTCAGCCCTCCATCATGAGCTTCTTGATGTTTCGTGTGTTTCTTTGTTTGTGGACTCACCACAAGTTTTCTCCTGTGCCTCCAGTGTCTCCTATGGCTGAGCCTCAGAGCCCATTTTTGACCCCTCAATGGTCAACAGTGCCAAGACAGCCTGCTATAAGTTCAAGTTCAAGCACTATTATGATCCCTGGGCACAACAACACAGCAATGGGCACACGCAAAGGACATTAGAATGTTAAAAAGACAAAGTCAAACACAGTCGCAGTGGGTTGTAATCTAGGTTAAAGTAGAGTGGATTAGAGTAAAGCAGACAGACAGACAGACAGAGTACTTTATTAATCCCTTTGGGAGGTTCCCTCCGGGAAACTGACATATCTTTCTCATATATTGCACTGTTTAGAATACAAAATATGAAGTAGAATATAAAGTAGAAAATATAAAATCTAAGAATAGACACAATAAATTAGTAGAGATAACAGAAATTTGAATGCATATACCTGAGTGTGTACAAGGTACAATAGCAGCAGTGGATATAGTAATGCTAATGCTATAGTGCATTATGGTAAATATAATCTAGTAACATAGTAATATAATAATAATATAATATAAAATAATACAATATAGCATATAGTAGTAGTATAATATAATATAGCATATACATTGTATAACATACAAGTGTATAACGTACATGTATAATATAATTATATAGTAATGTAATGTTATATATACTACACTCTACTACATATAATTATAATAGTAGTAATATACTACTACTAATAATAATATTAATATCTGGTACAATAATATATTATACTGCCCTGTGCTATATAGCATCAATATCAACAACAGCAGTGACAGAAATAATAGTAGTATAGTAATCATAGCAATAATGATATTTATAACAAAATAGTAATATATAATATACAAATATACAAAGTCTGCTTAAGGAGCTAATAGCTGTTGGAAGAAATTAGTGCTTGTGCTTATTCATTTTGAAGAGGCCATATTATGACCATCAGGTTCATACTGTTATTTTGGATATCTACAAGAAGAGCCATACATACTACAATGTTTAATAAACATTATTTTTCTCATACTGCCTATTGCTGCAGCACCTCTATTCACCCATTCTCTGAAGCTCTACTTCAGCCTTGTATTCCTTAAGGTGCTCCACCAAAAGGCCAATCTCTTCTGACAAGTCAGTCACACAGGCCTGACTGGCACCTGCAGCTCTGCCAGCGTTTTTAGATTCCAGCTAGTTGTACTTCTATTGTGAAAATCAGCCACAGAAGTGTTTATGCAGAACACTGTGAAGTTGACCTTTGACTTTTTGATATTTTTTTATATTACTTAGTAATGTTCTTAGTAATTTACTAATTACTAATAACTAATAATAATAATAATAATAATAATAATAATATTTAAATTCTTGATCAAAACATGTTTGTGAGGTCACAGTAACCTTGACCCTTGACCTTTGACCAACAAATTCAAATCAACTCATCCCTCACAGCACTCCTGAGCTCAAGAGATCAAGTTGATGAGAATGACATGGATGGACATTTGGATGGATGAACATAGGTATGTACAGACAACAGCAATTTTGTCACCAGTGTGAAGACAGGAAAATAACAAACAACAAATTGTCTCTAGCACTATAGTGATAAAATGGAGATCAGTGGTTCTTAATCATTTGTAACAGTAACGTTGCACATGCCATAGAATGCAATTTTGAATAGCAAAATTGAAAATGTGTGAAATTATTTTGGAAATAGGTTCAACAGTTTAAATATGATAGATTCAGTGTTAGAGTTTGGCTTTATTATTTGTTTAACTGAAGCAACTGATGGAGTAAACTCAAAGATAATTTTTCTCTGCCCTGACTTTTTTTTTTTTTTTTTTTTTATGAGGGAGTTAGTCAAATGAAATGTGTATTTAAAATTATATGGGAACTGACCTACTACTGCCTGAGCTGGAAAATGCTCTCTCCAATTCTCTCCATGACGCGTCGCTTGCAGGTGGACCTTGGTGAAAACAATCTGCCATGGCTGCACAGGTAGCTACTGTACAGTGGAGTGTGTCCTGTAATCCTCCAATTATCTATCTCAAGCAGACCTCTTCCTCTTATAGCCACACACTCTTCTTCTACATTACAACCAGGCTTAGCAGACATTAGCTATTTCGCTTTCAGGAGTCTGAGTGAATGTGAAAGCTACTTAAGAGCCCGTCGGGGGAGTAATAGCCGAGTGAGCGCCTGTGCTACGCGTCTTTTATTGTCTGCCTTGATGAAATGGGTGGAGGACTGTGGATCGGCTCTGTCTGTCCATCTGTCCCCCCATCATGCACAATCAATGCCTCATGATGCTACTGATCTAAATTAGACAAAACTTCATGGAACCATGTGTGTCATTACTCCCTTGTGACATATTAAGATAATGCTGAAGAGGCTTTTTTAATAGTTTGTACAGTTAAGCACAAAATCTGAGACACAGCTGATTGGATTTTCATGAAGCCTCAGGGAATAATGTCATTCACTCACTCCTCTGTTTGTTTTTTTTGGCTTTGGGATGTGTGTGTGTGTGTGTGGGGGGGGGGGGCAATGTTTGTTTAATGGTTTGTACGTCTTACTTAATATGATGAGCGTCATTGAGAATGCTTTGACATAAAATAAATGACTCATTTTGGTTGCTCTGCTGCTGCAAACAAAGAACAACTCACTGCCCTGTTACACCTCTGCTTCATTTGTAGGTGATATGACATGTTTACTTGTTTCTGTTTACTTTGAACTTGAACAACACGAGAGGAGCTCTGCTGTCAGTTTCCCATAAAAAATACAAACTTATTTAATACCACTTTTCTCTGTTCTCCATATCCACAAATACAGGCAATGCTTGTAAAAGCAAAAGATATCAAAGACACAATAACTCACACAGTCTTAAAGGGATGCATGCTCCTACAATATTTCATATACATTTATGACCAACAAAGGGGTGGATAGGTGAAGCAGTGACCTTCCTTCTCATGTGAGTGTCTACTGTATAGTGATACTCTAATATAAAGCAGTTGTTCCAAAGAAGAGAAAACTGTCTCTTTGAGTTTGACCATGAGTGAACCACAGCTCACCACACTACAATAGCTGACTTGTAACAATGTGCAACAGAATTTTATTGCTAATAAACCAGGACCAACCAGGGAAAGTGGGTGACACAGCACTAGGACCCTAGAGGTCCCTGTTAAAAGTTTTTTCAGACAAAGATTTTCAGACTTACTACACAATTTTAATTGTGTAATTCTGTTCTGCAGTGGGTTCCTGTTTTAAAATCTTGTTGGAATACCTCTATTGTTGCATCCTATATTGTGCTCATGTGGTGCCTGGTCCTAAAAAGAAGTTACATTAAATCAAATTGTTTTATCCTGCCACAGAGAACCTGTGGCCAGGTAGTATTATTCCAGCAAAGGAGCACTGGCTGGTTTTTTGGATCTTTCAGTGTACTGTGCTTAATAGGAACTTGGAGGTGGTAGGGTGCATGCATAAAGCATAAGGAGTGGAAGAGGTTCAGCAGGAGCACTGCAACCAAATTTTACCCAAGGGCCCCTTAACATCTTAATGCAGCCGTGGCTGCTGATATGATTTTTTTCAGAGGTGGAATCATGGTTTAGCAATGGGTGACTGTCGCTCAGCAGGTGGAATGGGTTGTCTACTGGTTGAGCAATCTCCACAATTGCTGTTTTCATTACTAGCAGAATTTTCGGGCCAAGAAACGATGAGCTGGCTGTTGAATGTTCCACTAAACAGTTTGTTTATTTAGCTTTCAAAGTTAGTGTGTACAAACCAGCCTGAGACTTAACCTTTGACTTTGAAGCTGCAGCAATACATTTTAGGGGTCAGGAAAACAAGTTGTTATGGCAATTGCATTAGCAAACAATTGCCTACACATCCAGCGGACATGGAGCAACACTGTCATTCATTTGGAACGTTAGTCCAATATTCATTATTCTCTATGCTCTGTTTTGGCCATCACATACCTGCGTCTTTGGCTGCTTTCTTTCTTCACTAGCTAACATTTGGAACTGAGCCTGTGGAACTGAAATAAATGAGTCATCCCTATTTAAGTCAAAGCTTTTCCCTTGCTATAATTGTCCTCTATTGTTTTTGGTTCTATTCAACGGCTACATATCGAGGTCCACAATACAAAACCTGGAGCACAAGTTTGGACAACACTAAAGGCTGACATTCTGTATCCTGACATGATATGAGCTGCAGGGATACTGTACCTGCTGGCTTCTATAGATTGTATTCTGACCTGTGAAATCCAGACAGAGGCAGAAGCAGAACAGCAAAGACCCCATTATAGCAGTCATCAAATCCTGTCTGACAGTATACATTGTTTAGTGTGTGTGTGTGTGTGTGTGTGTGTGTGTGTGTGTGTTACTGTGGGAATGTTTGAGGCACAAACAAATGTGACTTGCCTCTTGTTTTGATGCATATATGTGTGTGCATCTCTCTCTCTCTCTCTCATAAACACTATATACATATCTATTTAAATCCCCTTCACACACACACATGCACACACACACTACCAAAGAGCTGTTTCTTAGCAACTGTCTTGGACTGTTCTCTGCAGAACGAGAGTAGGTGCCTTCTCTCCCTCAGTGTCTGTCACACTGATACCAATTAGCGGCCGTCATGGCGATACCATTTAGTGTCTGTTACAGTAATACCACTTATTGTATCTGTCATAGTGAAACCAATTAGCGCCTTCCACTTCGTTAATTACCATCCCGGCTTCAACACCAGTGTCATATGTACAGGTTGTGTGAAAATGTGAGAGGTGAAAAGTGTTACATCACAATTATGAGCTAGAATCACCCTTTAAACACCAGTGTAGATGTAAATGTGTGTGTGTGTGTGTGCTCTCCTGACATGGCATGAAGCGTAAGTGATCCTGGCAGAGAGATAACATTTTCTGAGTTTGTAATTAGTAGGTTTTTAAAATGAGTATGTATTTGATGATTGATTTAATACCAGTGTTCTACCCTGCGCAAAATTCTCCGATTGGTTACCTTTGATTGCAGAGACATCAGAGGTCACAGATTCACTGACTCACTTTTAGTGTGTGGAGGGACACTTTTGGAGGCCAGGAGCTTGGGTTAACGCTCGTCATCACAGTCGCATGCTGAGAACAGGCTGACCTGAAAGCCCAATATTTTGGTATATGACCGAATATTTTAACAACTAGTGATAGTCCTATCACCCTCAGCTGGACTTTGTGTTTAGTGCTAATTAGGAAATCTTAGCATTGGGAACACTATACTACGAACATCAGCATGTCATCATTGCCACTGTGATAATGTTAATAACCTGTAACCTCAGACATCCACTATCACAACTGTCGACCCAAAAGACAAAACAGAATCTCCACTGGCCACCATGGTTGTTATTATTTCAATTTCTAATTTTCTTATTTGCACCTGCAGTATGAAAGCAAATACATCTGTTCTATGAATTTATTTTTTAATCCCCCAGATGTGTATCAAAATCATTCCGCATCCTGATCTTGAATAAAAATATTGAAATATGAATGAGAAGCTAATGCAGGGATTTTCCTGCAGTCAGTGTGTTTTACTTTTTGCCTTTCAAATTAGAGGACATTTAGGCTGATGCACTGAGATAGTCAGTTTTAGGGTCTGGGATTTTAGTGCTGGAGGTGGACACATGCAAAGATTCTGTGACTACTGGAAAGATACTGATGCACCATCAAGAAACCTCAAACAAAAAAAGCTCCAACAGGGGGATGTCAGAGCTTCATTACTTTTTTCTGGCTTCTTTTGCCCACAAAAACATCACAGAGAAGAAGGTGGTAATCTCATCCTGAAACGTAATAGGAAAACAAAGATAAGCTACCTGTGATGTTGCTTTGTTTTACTGTGACCGTCTTGTCAGACCCTGATTAGAAACACAACTGTTGGTGCTTCTTTAAGCTGCTGCATCTGTTGTTGCACATTCTGATGAACGTACATATTAATGACTCACATTTACTACACGGCTACAGTCTGCTGGTGAAGCTGTGGGCTTGTAAACTGGCTTGATCGCTGAGCTATAGGATGAGTAAATACTAGACATGAGTATATGAAATATCTGACATGTTTTCTACTGTCAGATCAGTAAGATGGCAAAAAAACATGGTCAGATAATTTAAAAAACAAACAGTAAATATGTAAGTATATATACATACAGGTATGAGGATAAAAGAGGAGTAAATACAATTTACAGATCCAAGAAAAACAGGTTAAAGAGAAGGGGCAAATCATGGAGACAGAGCTTTTCTTCTCTCACCAGTGACATGTACAGTAGAAATCAGACAACGGACCCCTGCTGAGTTTACAGTGTGATCCCATTGCTTTGTACAGTACAGAACATAGTCACCTCTGCATGCCATAAAGCTGCTGTCTGCAGTGATGGGTTTGCCTCCAGCTGTGTGTGTGTGTGTGTGTGTGTGTGTGTGTGTGTGTGTGTGTGTGTGTGTGTGTGCATGAGAGAGAGAAAGAGAGAGAGCACACATGACAATAAAGCTCCTTGTATTGGGCACACAGAGAGGAGAGGATGTATGTGACTACACTGATAGTAGATACACAGAGGATACACAATCTTTTCCTGATTATAGAGCTGAAACGGCGACTCAGTCCAGCTGACCCTGCAGTTTGCTTCTCAAACACAGTGCATGATGAGACACTTGAGGCACGAATCGTCAAGCATGAGGCTGAGATTGCTGCACATATATTCAGGTATTTGAACATGATGAGAGGGAGGGTGGGTGGGTGGGTGGGCTGCTGCTTTTCTTCAATATTTCGCTTTCCTCTTGTTGTCTCCCATCTCTTTATTCTGTGATTGACTGATGTCAGCCGAAACCCTGAGCAGCCCAACCTTCTATGTGCTGCGTCGCAGCAGTGCTGTCACCTCTTGTCACCATCACGTCACACTGTCGTCTCACTGTGACACACCACAAAAGCTCAAAGACTCAGTTTTTAGTGGGGAGTTTTCTACATATTGCGTGACAGTTGCCTCATGTTGCGTCAATGACACAGTTAAAGGCGGTGACTTCACTGCCGTGGGCCCTGAAATAAAATAATAATGGGACCTTGCTGTACAGTACTGGGAAATAATAGGTTGTCTTAAAGGGGTGCTCCAGCAATTTTGCTTTGCACTTTTATAAGGTTGGAGACTCACAAGAGATAACATTTTTAAAGAATAGTCAAAATCACTGAAGCAGATGTGGAGATATTCAGACTTTTAGTTTGGGTCAAGCTCCAGAAAGACTGAATCCTATTTGCTATAATGCAACTCCACAGTTACATTTGTACCGCCAGTTTGTAAATGAGGAAAGCTTTATGTTAAAATTGTAAAAAAAAAAAAAAAAAAAAAAAAAAAAAAAATCAAACCCAAATTAAGGTAGCCCTGATGACATCCTTCTGCGTTTCATTTTGGTCCTCATTTGTAAAATCTGTGCAGTGCCCCTTTAAAGGAAGACTTCCTAACTTTTGCCTAATAATAGCCATTCTTATCCAAAATGGCAATTATTCCATGATGGCACACTGACTTTCCCCAACATTCTCTGTAACCGTGAACAGCTTGAGTGACATCATCATTAAGTGTCCTGACTGGAAGTAATTGGACCACAAGGATGAAACAACAAACACAATCACCAGGTGAGGCACACTTAGTTTAATCAACTTTTGTTTTACTATAAATAAAAAATAGAAAATGTCTCATGCCCACTAGATAAACCTCTGAAATAAAAATATATGTCTTTAATACTGTTTAATGAGGTACGTGAATTTTGGGGAGAAAAATCTATTCATTATTAATTTTTGAAGCCATGATGTATTCTTACAGTATGTGTCTTGCAACATATCCGAGGGGACATTTAAACTGTGTTCCTTTCAAAACTTCAGTGCTTTGAAGATTACATTTCATTATTTTAACACTAGGTCTACGTAGTCCTATTGAGTAGAAGTGATATGTAAAGATGGGTTGGAAGGACTCATGCAACATATCATGCAGCAGCAAGATAATTCAGGTTAAACCTATATCCAGTCACACTCTTGTGCGAGTGATGGCATTCTAGATGGAAGAAAAAACTTTTCTGTCAGTTTTGTTTGAGGATCATTTGGAAAAAGCATTTATTCTGTGATTGTTCTGCGATTGAATGTAGTGTTTGAATCAGAACCGGACAACAGTTGGTGGGTATTTCGGTTGCTGTCGATCGAATCTGAAGCACCCCAACAGTTCTGAGGAAGCTAATACGTTTTTGAGTGTTAAGTTCTTTATAACATTTTTTTTCAGTTCTTCTCCTAGTATTGATTAAAAAGTTGTTTTTTCATGAAAAACTTACTTTGGCTTAGATGGGACTCAACACCTTTGCAAACTTAACTTAATTCTGCAGCTTAGCTATCTGACAAACTGTCTTGAGTGACATTTGCCATAAGTTTGTTTGTCAGCATCCCCAAGCTGTAAATGTCCTGTCAGCATTTGACATAAATCATCAGGTAACTTGGCAGACTAACACTGGCTAATATTATCTAGTTCTGGACACAGTCAAGAGATTAAACAACAGAAATGAAACTTATCGACTGATCAACATGTTGGCTCACATTCACTGTGTCTCCAGGATAAATGGCTGGAAGAATGTCTGTCTTCAATATTAGTTTTGTAGCAAATCTTGTATTCTCAGATCCTTTGGTAACACATGAAGCCTCACCATTAATCATTTTGCAACCAAAAGCAGAACACATCCCTGCCATCATTTTGAAATTAGTGAAAGTTTGCTTGCAAAATACTGATATGTAACTTCTCCTGGCTTCTCCTCTGATACCGGCTCATTTCACCTCAGTCCATAGTTGTCAGGACTGGCTCCTTAAATATGGTACATATGAAACCTTGGCTGTCAGAATCCATGTGTCTGAGAGCCATTGGTTCACTGCAGTTCCAAGACAGAAATGCTCAGCCATAACATGGGCATGTAAGGTTAAAAACAGGATTTTCTTTGGAGGGTGTCTTTGTGTTTGGATTATTTTTACATAGTCCTGTATATTTAATGTTATTGAGAAATACATTAATATGAAGCACAGCTATCAGGGACGTTACATCTGTGTTTAGCTTTAGGAAAATTTCAAAGTTCCAAGTTCAAAAAAGCCAAAATTCAAAGATCATTTGTTAGATAAAGAAACATTAATCTGTAATCTTCAGTCTTACAAGTGGATGGACTTTCTTCTTTGGTGACAAATTCACAGTGACAATTTCACACGTTTCAGGAGTGAAAATTTCAGATATACACTTTTTTTTAAATATCATATCAGTGATTTAAAGCTGATCAATCTAATAGTTCTGAATTGTTTCTGTACTCACATTATTTAGTACAAGTATGAAGTCATTTCATATCTTCTTCTGCTCATCTTATTTTCTGGTTCTATCTCTGAACTTTAACTAAGCTGTCAAAACATTTCTGTCTCTGCCCACTTAACCAACCAAATTCAACTGAATCTTGTAGTGTTTGGTCATTTATAATTTAAGATCAGTTTAAAAAGTTCAACACGGAACCTAAATAGACTTGATAAGAGATTTGAATGGATTCAGATTCAATGAGAAGATTTAGTTTTGATTTAACTATGAAAAGCCAACTGTGGTAGAAATGTCAGAATCCTTGCACTTCATTTTGCTGTGTTTCAATTTAGCTCACTGAAAGCAGAGAGCAGAGCTAGGCTGACATGGTTTGGTGTATTTCTGTGTTGAGTTCACGGTTATACAAATTCTTTTGGTCAGTCGGAGGTCAAGGTGTGAGCTCAAAAGGAGACGCCAGAGGAGACTATTTCTACAAGCCAATCAGAAAGGGACTGCATGTTGCCTTGAAGAAGAACTCAACACACATCCATCATGTTTTTGTTGCTTGGTTGGTGTGTCCTCTTGCGAGAGAAATAAAAGCCACGACACCAACCCTAATTGCGAAGCCAGTCAAAACAATTAGCATCCAGTACATCCCTGATCTTTGTTAGATCCCAAGTACAATGTGTTTCAGAATTCTTTACTGATCCCAATTAAGCCAGTTTGCCCCTGCCTTGTGCATACTGTGAGATTAATATTAAAAGATATGCATTAATGTTATTTCTGTTGAAAAGAGAGAACCTTAGCAATCGCCCTAAAATGTAAGCAGGATCTGCAGAAACAACTGCAACATTTTAATGAGAATTCATACAAAAAAAATGAAACTTTTGAGGCTGAAATAGCGATAGAGGTTAGCTATTAACATCATTCTATAATGAAATAGTAATTAAAGGTTATCCAACAAAGTTGCGCAGGGTAAGCATGTGGGACTTTAAAAAGTACTCTGCTGTAAGTCACTGAAGCATGAAGACATATTTAATTGGGTTGTTGTGACCCCGAAAATCTTCACTCTCATTATGCCACATGTTAAAAGAAGACACAGTGGAATAAAGCAGACTAATAGAGTTGAGATATTAAAATTATTCACACTTCTTCCTTACGTAATGTTAATGAGGCGACAGCAGTGTGAAGCTGCGACCTGAAGATTCCTTCTTTCACTCCTTCATGAGATTATGAGATTATGAGATTTAGCTTTTGAGTACCATTTCTTTAGTATTGTTTACAGCAAACACTGGTGAAGCTGATATCAATTTAAAGTCTGTGATAATAATGTAAACATGTCCGGGGTGCATGATGGCTCTCTGCCATTGTTTTTGTAGGATGTACTATTAATAAGCAACTATTTTGTGCTCGTATAGTGTAAATTCAAAGCTCTCCTGGCCATCAGTATGTAGAGCCAATCACAGGGTTTTCGGAGAGGTTGAAAACTAGGTCTGATTATGCATATGTATGCAAACAACGTAAAATAAAAAGAGTTAAAGTACGCCACATATGGGAGCAAATCTAAAATAAGGTCACCACGACTGTAATGACTGACAACAGAAATAAATAGATGTCATTCTAATGAGTGTGTTTCGCTATGTCCAGGCATTTGTGAGCTAGTTCTATTGTTTGTGCAATTCATCTTTATTTGACTTTATTTATTTTAACAAAATCCCCACTTTCAAAATGAAAAATCTACTATTTTTACTATATCTCACATAATTAGCAGTGTCTTAACAAGCCGGAGCAAGCGAAAGCTTAAATCAGCAAAATCTGACTTGTCGTCTATTTAATAAGCTTTGTTTGTCGCTGTCTGTACATTCACACTTGATGTTTGATAAAAAGGAACAGTGGGGTTTGTTTTTGTGTGGCCGTTCATTAAAGGGTAACAGAGTGACAGGTCTCTTTGTTTTCACATACACAATCTGTTAAATGAGCGGCTGTGTGGTTGTGTGCCCCAGCTCATCTATGGAAATGACAGCTGAGTTGTAGGAATCAGCTAGTTGAACCTGGTTTAATGTATACAGTGTTGGGCAGTGTGTCATTCCTTAGTGACCTTTCACAGTAATGGGAATACTTTTTTTTTGCAACCAATACTGTTAGTGATTACAATTTGAAATTCATTCATTCATAAATTTGGTCTCTGTGTTCAGTAGACAGACTGGTCCTGCATCTGTTAATCTGGTGCTGGGGTGGTTAGCCTCAAACAAAACAGGAAAAATTAAAGTTAAAATTAGCTGCAAGTATACCTACATTCTAGTTTAAAGGTGAGGGTGTGTGAACAGTGGAACTAGAGTGGAACTAGAGGAGTTTTGTTGAACATGTAAAACTGTACAAATGCAATGTTTCTTTCCTGATGCATTCTGACTCTGTCAAATTAAAGTGGCTTCCTTCGGAGAGCTGAGAACTTCAGCATAGCATTTCTATGTATTGCTTTTTAACTGTGTGCATCGCTCAGATGATGCACATTGTTCTTTATTAAGTTTGTATAATGTAATGAAATAAAAGACAAAAATGTTGTAATCCTACAGTGCCTATATCTTTTGTAGAAAATAATGACTTTCAAGTATCACTGAGACGCTGACTTCAGCTCTATAAGGGATCACATATAGAGTGTTGTATTTATGGTCTTGGGGAAAGTGGTGTAACAAATTTTCAGAGATAGCAATGTTGGATGCAAAGTGAAAAGAACCCCCACAGAGAAGGATTTTAGAGCAGCTCTCCTCCTGCTGCTTTTCAAATGATGGAACTGTCAGCTGTCTTTGGCTCAAGATTCAATACGCCACAGAGAGCCTGGACTCCTATCTTTTTTATGTTTTCCCCTGTGGAGTTCACTTGAGTTCATTAGAGGTCAGCTCAGTGCATTGCAATGAAGTGTATTAAGTGTAAGTGTTAATACGCCATCCTGCAAAATCATCAATTCTCGAGGCAAAGCCCCTTGAGGCACTTGTGATTTGTGATAGTGTGCTATATAAATAAAAATCGACTTGACTTAAATCACTTAAGATCATCATATTAATCACTCTATTTGTCTCCCTAAAATTGTGCAGCAAAAGTGGCACCAGCCTATCAGGATCATTACTATGATCAAAGTAAATTGTTCACCTGGTGGTATTTATGCATTGTATAGTTAAGGTATGGAAAACTTAGGGCCCTTGGTAGTTTGTGGTGTTACAGCCCGGCTCTAAGGCTAAAACAAAGCAGGGAGTCGAGAAGAGGTCAGCTGCACAAAAACATAATTTTATTTACAAAACGAAATAAATGAAGAATTACAAGAATCAGTATCAGTTATCAGTAGTGTCAGCATGTCTGAATACATATGTGTGTATGTGTGTGTGACAGAGCAGGTAAGCAAACCAAACCAAATGAACAGCAGTGAGCAGGTGGAATGACAGAGCGATGTCTGGATTCGAGGGTTTAAATAGAGTACCACCGGGCCCAGGTGTTACTCATTTTCCACGATGACCCCGCCTCAACCAGAGCCTGCAAGATAAAGGGTCCAACAAAGCAGCACACCCCGAGTGGTGTGGAGGGGTCGTCACAGTGGAACATTGAGCTCTGGTCTAAATATTATAGGAGATGCAGCATGAACCTGGGCTGACTGAAATTCTGGGATATCTTCTAATTGCGGTCTGCAAATCTGCGGTTTGTTGTCCTTACAAATGCCCACAGCCTCATGGGCAACATACAGGCGGTGTGTGATGCTCATTAACACCTGCACCTATTATTTTCTGCAGAAGCCCAAGTCACACATGGTCATGTGAACATAATGCTATGGGGCCAATTATACAGTGCTCTTTACAAATACCAGTCATGCTGTTCAGGAGGTGATTACACATACTCTTAAACACAGCCACCAGACGATGTGTGAATTTCCTTATTCCTCGCCTTAATCCTTAAACATATAATCACAGCTGTGCATGCTCAGGAGCAAGGGTGAAAATGATTTAGAATCTTTCGTGCATGAAATGTCTTAGGAATACTGACATTGGAAGTTTAATCATTTTATTCATTAAACATAAATAAACCATAGCTTGATGGTTCCTAAAGGGGTGCCTTAAAGATGGGCCAAGGGTGCTGCAAGATTTATTCATTTCTATTTCCTTTGTGTCAACCAGACATTTCCATTAACTAATATTTTATATTACAATTCTAGACCTATCAAAAATATATAATTAAACCACCATAGAAAATATATGCTTGTGTGTATGTGTGTGTGTATCTATATATATATATATATATATATATATATATACACACACACACACTACCGTTCAAAAGTTTGGGGTCACTTAGAATTGTCCTTATTTTTGAAAGAAAAGCACTGTTTTTTTCAATGAAGATAACTTTAAACTAATCAGCAATACACTCTATACATTACTACTGTGGTAAATAACTATTCTAGCTGCAAATGTCGGGTTTTGGTGCAATATCTACATTGGTGTATAGAGGCCAATTTCCAGCAATCATCCAGTGTTCCAATGGTACAATGTGTTTGCTCATTGCATCAGAAGGCTAATGGATGATTAGAAAACCCTTTTGCAATCATGGCAGCACAGCTGAAAACAGTGTAGCTGGTTAAAGAAGCTATAAAACTGACCTTCCTTTGAGCAGGTTGAGTATCTGGAGCATCATATTTGTGGGGTCGATTAAATGCTCAAAATGGCCAGAAAAAGAGAACTTTCATGTGAAACTCGACAGTCTATTCTTGTTCTTAGAAATGAAAACTATTCCATGCAAGAAATTTCCAAGAAACTGAAGATTTCCTACAATGGTGTGTACTACTCCCTTCAGAGAACAGCACAAACAGGCTCTAACCAGAGTAGAAAGAAGTGTGAGGCCCCGCTGCACAACTGAGCAAGAATATAAGTACATTAGAGTCTCTAGTTTGAGAAATAGACGCCTCACAGGTCCTCAACTGGCAGCTTCGTTAAATAGTACCCGCAAAACAGTCAACATCTACAGTGAAGAGGCGACTCTGGGATGCTGGCCTTCAGGGCACAATGGCAAAGAAAAAGCCATATCTGAGACTGGCTAATAAAAGAAAAAAGATTAATATGGGCAAAAGAACACAGACATTGGAAAAAAAAGATTGGAAGATTGGAAAAAAAAAGTGTTATGGACGGACGAATTGAAGTTTGAGGTGTTTGGATCACACAGAAGAACAAGATGGGGGTAACGTGATGGTCTGGGGTTGCTTTGGTGCTGGTAAGGTGGGAGATTTGTTCAGGGAACAAGGGATTTTGACTAAGGAAGGCTATCACTCCATTTTGCAATGCCATGCCATACCCTGTGGACAGTGCTTGATTGGTCATCCTACAACAGGACAATGACCCAGAGCACACCTCCAAATTGTGCAAAAAATATTTAGAGAAGAAGCAGGCAACTGGTATTCTATCTGTAATGGAGTGGCCAATGCAGTCACCAGAGCTAAACCCCATTCAGCTGTTGTGGGAGCAGCTTGCCTGTATGGTACGCAAGAAGTGCCCATCCAGCCAATCCAACTTGTGAGAGGGGTTTCTAGAAGTGTGGGGTGACATTTCTCCAGATTACCTCAACAAATTAACAGCTAGAATGCCAAAGGTCTGCAATGATGTAATTGCTGCAAATGGATGATTCTTTGACAAAAGCAAAGTTTGAAGGAAAAAAAATATTATTTCAAATACAAATCATGATTTCTAACCTTGTCAATGTCTTGACAATATTTTCTATTCATTTTACAACTCATTGTGGTAAATAAAAGTGTGAATTTTCATGGAAAACACAAAATTGTCTAGGTGACCCCAAACTTTTGAATGGTAGTATATACCATATACTACCATTCAATATATATATATATATATATACCTCATATATATGAGGTTTTCAAGATACACAGAAACCATGAGAGCAAGCAATGTAAAGACTTGTCCCAGTAAGTAAAACTTCAAAGATATGCTGATCTTGGGCCTCAATACAGTCTGAGATGACCAAACCTCAGTGATCAAAAGACCTGAAACCAGTTTGTAGCGTAAAGGTTACAAGGCTACCTGCTGTGTGACCGTGATTTTGGCAGCTTGTGGGATGAGAATATCCATCATTTACAGATGTGCTATCAGTGTGATGTTGTCATTCTGGACATACGTGTGTGAGCTGATTTTCTCATGCTTGGTATGTATGATGATATATACAGCATAAGTCAGAAAATTAAGTCTTTGTACACCCAATCTGGGTTCAAGAGGCAGACATCCTTTCCACATATAAAACCTTCCTCTTTAACAAAGCTTATAGTTAGTGTTGGTCCAGGTGAGCCCTGAGCCACCCCTTAGTTATGCTGCTATAGGCCTAGACTGCTGGGGGACTTCCCATGATGCACTGAGCTTCACTCTCCCGCTCTCTCTCGCCTCCACCTGTATCCATTCATAAT
Source organism: Centropyge bicolor (assembly GCA_037975185.1). Taxonomy (NCBI): domain Eukaryota; kingdom Metazoa; phylum Chordata; class Actinopteri; family Pomacanthidae; genus Centropyge; species Centropyge bicolor. The sequence continues at coordinate 11,485,910 of JBBMOC010000002.1, forward strand.
CCATCATCTAACTAATGCAACTTCTTCCCCCTCTCATAGGTCTGTGTTCTTCTCTCCTGTCGCTTTCTGCAGGTTTGTGTGTCACTGTAGCTGCAGAGTCTGGACCCGTGTTTCCAAGCCTCCCACTGCAAACAGGTCTCTGTTCAATACTGTTATTATCCTTATCATCACACCTGTGCATTGTAGTATTGCATATTAATATTGTGGATATTGGGAACTACCTCCTTTGAAGTGCAATAAAATGAAACCCAGTAAAATGAAGATAAAATCAAAATTTTTCAAATCTCAAAAAGTAACCAATCCAAAGTTTATAGTCTATTGACGAGCAATGTTCTCCTCCAGTCACTCAAAATGATGTAACCTGCTGCAATGGGACCAACTGATTGCCATGCATTACTTTCCATGACTGAATGTGTGTGTGTCTGTGTGTGTATGTTTGTGTGTGTGTGTGTGTGTGTGCGCGCATGTGTGTGTTGTTCTCTACTTTGAACTAAAGCATGGGCCCCCTGTCTTCTCAGTCCAGACCTTTCTGCTGTAGGCAAGAGCAGCTCTGTGTGTGAGTGCGTTTGGATCCTTATCAGGATTTTTTGTGTGAGCGTTGGACGTGACTAATTTTCAGTATCGCTTTGCTGTGACTTCACACGCACAACTTCATACACACCAAAATTACATCATCGTACAAGCATCTTAGATGTGATACATAAATGTGGCTTATAATTACACACACACAAGCTTAGGCACACACACACACACAAAATCAAAATTGTACTCTATCTGCAGCAAATGTCATACATCATCCTGTAAACTCCTGCTGAGTTATCATTGGTCTCCTCTGTCTCCCACAGACAACTGATCATCACCCTAATTCAAATGAAGACCTGCACATCTGAAACATCCTCATGCTAATGAGGCTTGTCACAGACAGCCTAATTATTTCACTTAGATGAGATGGCCCCTCTCACCATGTTCAGACTCCCTGTCCTCAGCAGAACGTGTCATCAGCTTGAGCCCTTTTCTTCTTCGTATTAGTTGGACTTCATGGCTGGGCCCTTGTGTCTTTTTCTTTCCTAGTATATATCTTTCATCTCATCTGTAGTAGATATCAAGCTTTTAAAAAAATGATATTATTTATTAATTGTGTTTTCTACTTCTGTTCCCTAAAAGTCAATGTATTCATTTTTTAGAATTGTTCAGATCTCTGACCAGAGACGCATTCCAGTGTATTGTGTGAAATAATATAAAAAACATCAATGAAACCTGCCTCATGATGATTAAAGGCACTACTTATCTGTCTAATCTGGCTTTCAACTTGTTTCATCCCAACAAAACCCAAACAAAATCTTCCAATAGAGACACTGATTACTTTGAAATTTTCGGGACTTAAAATCATCAGCGTCCAGAATGTACAGATTATTCAAACATTTGTACCATTCAACCCCTCAAGATAATATCGAAGTGCTGCCAGCATGAGAGACCAAACAGACAAATGACAAAATGACAAAAACACTATTTATTTGACTTTTCAAAGTGAATAAGACAAGATAGAAAATGGCTACTTATTGATATGTACAGAGTTTATAAACAAGCCTTTTATCATCTGACACGTTCAGCAGTGCTTGCACCAATTTAATAATTCAATTGTTGCTTCAGAATTTCAATATCCATGCCCCGTGTGATAAGGCCAGTAGTGTGTTAAATGAGGAAATTTTGAACTGTTTTGGTGACCTTACCTCACAGATCACAGCACAACATCCCCTTCGCTATCATGTTTGTCCATGACAAAACCAAGATGTATGAAAATAGTTGCTTGATTGCCATTAAATCTGTGGATAATAATGGGCTCACAACCATATAGCCAGACACACATGTCTGCTGGACAATGCTGTAAAACGTATACATATCTGTATTATGACAACATTTTTCTATTTTTATATCCAATGCCAGTAGTTTGTTGGGGTTTTTTTTGTTTGTTTCTTTGTTTGTCTGTTTTTTTGCAATGTCGTAAGGACAACTATGGACTGATCCTAAGAGGACAACTAAATATTCTGGTGACCCCATGACCTTTCCTGTAGCACCAATTGGAGGCTATTTGTTCTTGTACATAAGGCTGAGAAGAAGCCAGAAACCTGACAGTGCTGTTCATTTATGAATATTAATACCATCTATGTATTTTATTAACATGTTTTTGTCCATAGACAACAGAAAACTAGCTTTGTCTGTCTTTACTCTTTACTTGTAAATTTCCCTGTTGTGGGACTAATACAGGAATATCTTATTTTATCTAACTCAATGAAGTGAGTACAAGTAATCATCAGTGGGCACGAGTCATTGCTTCAATCTGCAGAAAGCCCTACAGCCTCTATAGTCTACACACGTCACTAACACTGTCTTGCACCTTATATATTCATATTCTCCAGTGGAGGAATCATTTCCTTTCTGTATACTGTCAAATGTTTGTTGTCCTCTCTGCTCAAACTTGAACTTTGTAGACAAGGTATCAAAAGGTTACGACTGGATTTCCATGAAATTTGTTGCATGGTCCCCAAAGAATGAATCCTGGTCTTGAACTTTATTTCTAAGCACAGCCGTTAAAGACGTTAGTAGAAATACAGTGTCAATGACAAATGTGTTGTCATGAGTTTTTCTGAGGACATTCATTCTCCAAAGCACACAAACCTTTCATGAAATTTTAACGACAGCATGTCAAGTCAGTTTTACTGTAGAGCATACGACACTCTCTATCTGGGAAAATAGTAAGACAGCTCAAGGAAAGCAAGAAAGGAAGATGGTGAGCAACTTCAAGGTGCTGCTAAAACAGGAAGGACCACTTTCTGGTTAAATCTCTCCAGACATTATTGGATTAGATGATGGGATGGGTCACATTATGGCTAAGTAATGATGCACTATGCAACTAATACATTAAATGCACCAAAGTGAAGTTTAAAATATCCACTGCATTTTGTCACACTGTGACATTGTGTTTCACACAGTGACATCATGCATTGAAGTAGTAAATGACAATCAACCGAAGCCCAGAAACAAGCAAGTAAAAATCTCTACCAACTGTCTTGTACATATCAAGCGTTGTCTTAATGTTAGATCATTGCTAATGACAGCAGAACTGGGCTTTATTCTACTGACAGAGGCCTGACACTGGGGATAAGGAGCTGATTTAAATGTCACCTGCTAACTACAGTTTTGTAGTTATTCAGACTAATTATATAATGATATGTTAGCTGTAAAGATGGTCTTTTAAGCCTGACTTGAGTTTTGTACATTTAGATCTAACTATTTAATCCGTATCTCCTGTTGTACTAGATTTTGTCTTTCCGTGTAAAGTATATTGAGTTTTTTAAGAATTGTTTCATCTGAAGCAACAGAGAATTTTTTGTTCCATTTTTTTTTTAGATTATAGAACAGGGCTTTTTTAAAAGAAGTACAATAATGCAATCTGATGGCTCACAAGTAAAGCGAATGATGTGGCCCTGCTTAAGTGGACCTGAATTTGCCTTTTGAATACCACATTGCCAAAAGTGAAACTATGACAAGTCAAGTCAATTTTATTTATATAGCCCTGAATCACAAATCACAATTTGCCTCAAGGCGCTTTACAGTCTGTGGTGCATAGAGCACCCGCTGTCTCTAGACCCTCGGCATTGACATTTATGACATGACAGTGGAACATGTGCTGATGGATTAGGGGGGAACAAGAAGTTCTGCCCTTGCAAAAGTACAATTGACAGACATGCCCATAAGCTAACCAGGATTATTTGCCATTGACCCGTCCTAGATTTTTGAGGGATTTAAATGTCATTTTTCCATACTACCCATCAGGCTGGTGAGAGTCCTCACTGAAAAAAAAAAAAAAAGGAAATGTTGAAACACACATGTTCCATATATAACAACCTAATGAACAAGTCAACCCTAAAGCTTGAACACTGTGTAATGAGCTGGCTCCTGGGCCAGCACATTTGACATTTGCCTCATTTGGAAAACAGTAGGAGTGGGCATGCTCTTCCTCTGCAGGGGTCCTTTTAACTTAGCATCAAACATTTCAGGCAAATAATCAAATAAATAAATGGAATATACTGTAATTCTGCTGTCAGCTCCAAAGAGTGCACTTCTGTTTCTACAGTACAGCAAAGTTTTTATTTTGTACTAACCCTGTGTTTTGCAGCATCACTTATGCTTCAATATGTAATGATGGCAGAGTCAGTCAGTTGACCAGTCTGCTCATCCAACAGTTTGGTACAAGATATCTCACTATGTACAGGCCAGATTTAAGGCCATTTGTAACATTTTTGGTGACCCCCGGTCTTTGGTCTTTCCACCTTTAGGGCAACAATTGAAGACATATTTCTAAAAGAGATAGACAGTTTAGTTGCATTAAATTGGCTGTGGAAATCTTAAAAGTTATGATGACACTTTCACAATTTTCTCTGGCACCATGAAGCCATAATTTCACACACAAGAAATGCATAATAAAATCATTTTTAAAAAATCAAATGTAAAAAAAAAGAAAAAAAAAACATTAAAATATTTATACACTCATAAGAATCATATTAGATTTTTACTTCCCTCAGTTCCCTTTGCTCTACCAACAGCAAATTAAATTCCTAGTACTATCTCTGCCATTCAACAGATCTGACCTCTCATTGGATGATCATAGCTGCAGAGCTATTTAATGAAAATATGTAGTTAGCAAAGAAGTACATCAGCACAGTAAGGCCACTTTCACAAGAAGCTGTCAGACATATGGGAAAACCACTATACTTGCTACAGAATGACTGTGTCAGTTTGAGTGAGTGTAGCAAGGAGGACATGGTGTTGAGGTGAGCAAAGAGAGACAAGGACAGAACAAGAGTTAAAGATCTTTGTCACTCCTGGCAATTACTGCCACAGTCTCCAGAGCCATGAGATAGAAGTTGAGGAAAAATCTTGGAATGCAGTGATGTTTAGAGTTTGTTAAAAGTCCAAACAGGGACAACATCAGGCTTTCTACCAAAACAGTATGATCCAGTCAACACTTTTTCGTGGCTTTGCCTAGAGTTGGAAAGCAAGACTCTAAGAACTGAAAAGTTGGTAACATACTGTAAGAAAATAGCTGCTCACCTTTGTATTCTGGTATTTTCAGACGTGGTCAAGAGTGCACAAAGATGTGTCTGCAAACAGGACCATTAAGAGACGTCTGTCCTCTGGTGGACATCAAAATGCATATTGTCAGCTCACTCAAGGACCAATTGTCTGTTCTCAGAGTTTTATATTACCACTTCAGCACTCAGAATAGGTATTGATTTCAAAGGTTTCAACCATGTTGTCAGCTATGAACCTAAGAAACACTGAGGTCTTTACATGCAAGCCTTTGGAAGAGCATTGTGAAATGGGTGTCTGGCACATTCAATTATTTTGAGTGGCTGAAACCTACAAACCATATGTGATGTATATGATACCATATCCAGTATGTATCTGAAACAAAACAGGTCCAAGTGACAAGAATAACTAGCCTGAATTGACAATATCTATATTGTAACCTCTGCAAAGGATTTTAGATTTCTGAATGTGGTGTCTACCTGGTGTGTGTCTGAACACGTTGTTGATGTGAAGCACTGGTAGCATTTTCAGAAATGTCAGCCTTCTAATTTGGTTCGGCATGCTGTCCTGAGTCAGGCTTTATTTACACTGTCCTCATCAAAGTGCTTAATTAACTGTGTCAGCTCACCAACCGTCCAACCAATTGCATATTTGTCCTTGTTTGGCTATGACATCTTTGGAGGCGCAAAAAAGGGTTCACAACTCAAATCCCAGGCAGCGTTGTTGTTGGCCCCACCACTAGCATTTATTGTATGGACTGTATGTCAAGCTGCAATTCCAGTACTAGGCTGTATTTGTTTCTGCCTGCTTGTTTGAAGGGAAGCAATTTAATTTCCCAGAGGCAAATAGCTCTCTGACCATATCCTCAAAGTCCCATTCTAGTAAAGCTAGTTTAAGATGACCACTATGATAGCTGAAGACCCCATCTGGTCTGATGTATTTCAGGCCTGTATGTGAGCCTGTGTGTCTTCATCATCTGCCATTCCTCTGCCTGGCATCTTATCATTAATTAAACGAATGTCATCTATATTAAGGAAGTATGTCTTGATCCTGTCTCCACTGAAACAGTGCATAGCAGGAGCTTTATAGGACTGGCCACAGCTTGAATGAATGTGTTGCTTGTCTGTATTTGTTTCAGAGAGTAGTTGTAGTAGCTTATCTTTTATCAATCAGGTTATGCAGTTGGTGCAGTGTCCCCACGTCAGGACCAGATGTGGACATTTATACTACATTGAAAATCTGTGATGGCAGTTCATTTGATTGGTCATTATCATGTCATGAAAGTAACATTGTTTTTTTTTTTAGTATGTCATGGATGTCAAAGATGGAAATTCAAATGAATGCACAAAATTCAAAATGGCTGACTTCAAGTTTGGCAAACTCTCCTTGAAAACTGTAATATGGTCACAGGGCAATGGTCTCACCAAATTTTGTGAACATCAAAAGCAACTTTGTACCAATCCTGCATACATCATTATTTATACTTTAAGGTACATGAGGTAATTAGATTTTTTGTTTTAGACGACGGGGCATTTGAAGTATCTTCGCCAACCAGATACAATGGCTTATGAATGTGTCACAGTCAGTCAAATGACTTCTCAATAAATAAGCAGATTGAAAACAGGTTGGTGATCTGCTGGCTGATACAATTCCTGGATTTAACAGTCACAGTCCAAACTACTCAAAAGCTGCCAGAAATGTAATTATTTACTGGACTGGTGGCAGGTGTTAATTTGAAGCCCTGCTGGCAAATGTAGTAACATGAAAATTTATTAAAAAAAAAAAAAAAAAAAAAGCTTCAGGGAATATTTGACTGGCTTCTTCGTCTGTGGTCAAACGGATTGGATACAATTCGAGATGAACTTGTGATGCACCTTTGCATCAGTAAAGCAGAGACCCTTTGCTTTTATATTATCATTTGTCCTCATCGCTGTAAGTGACTAGCTATTACGGAGCCCAGATGAGTCAAATTAAAGATTCTCATGGAAGAGGAAGAGCAAAGCATTCCACTGAATCCTACACTGATGATTTTTCAAGTGAGACAGACAACTTAACACAATGCAATATGTCATGCTGCTATACAGTACATAGGCCGAATAACTATCTTAAATACCTGAATCAGACTTGTCAAAAGTGAACATTTGTAAGTAGGATATATGAGTCAAATAGTGTGTGAGGTTTTATGACTGTGGGACTTGTGTTGACAGCAGCCTCTGACTGCCAATAATAGTTTATCTTTTTCCATTTGAAAGCAGTTGTGAAGGACCTGTTTGTGAAAGAAGAACTGTATTAAGGCTTTTGAACAATAAAGACCTTTTGAAAAGGCCTGTTTGTGAAAGGGCCAAGTGTTTTTTTAGAAGTCTAAAAGAAATGGCATCAATGAGATGCTTACTTAGTTGCAGTACTAAGGGAGCAAAAATAAGTGAAGTGAAAATGGCACCTTTTGGCTGTCTCTCTAACATATTGAATGGCAAAGCATCATATCCATTTGCATCCTGTTCAATCGCTTTTTATCATCAATCGCATTGTGTGGAATCAATCATGTAGAATTGCAGTGCATTGCAATAGGGTTGAACCATATTGTATTGCACTGGCAGTGTTTCATATGTATCTTCAATGTTTCGGCTCATTGGCGGTGCATCGAGATGTGCGTCAAATCTCAGGACACAACAGGTATCCAGTCAACAGCTCGTTGACTGGATGGGATTTATTACTGTGGGATTGCTGTCACACACTTTTTCATGAACTGACACAGACTGGGATAGAAGCACAGCAGTTTTAATTGCTTTTGACCTATTAATCATGAAAAGCACGGGTGTGTTTGTGTATGGAGCCTGAAGTCTTAAATTAGCATTGCTGGATAAAAACTTTTGGACAGCCACAACAATATGCTCTAACTAAGTTGTCCCATATAAAAGGACATTTGATATTTTCATATCGCACAGTGGCTCAATATTCATGTGTCATGTCCCTTTGCCAAAATGGTTTCTTAAATAAGTCAATGCAACATGTTTCTTTCTTAGATAAAAGATTTAGCATTGTAAAGAAAGAATTAAAACTGTAGTTATGATGTAAGATTCTTTCCTTGGAACCACCTCTCATTATTTAGCACTAGAGTACTATATAGCTACTATATAACTGTATATGTTCTATAATATTACACCTATATGTTGTATGAAATAACACTGAAAGTAATGGATACATTCTTACATCTCATGCAAATGAGAATGTCACTTGTGATCGTCTCAGTATACAATTGCTGTCTGGTGCTTGAGGCTTCACAATGCTTGCACATTTACAGAACGTAGAATAGACTGCACACAGATATTTAGTCGTTCTTTCTAGTGTTACAGGACAGATAAGACAGACATTTCAGCAAGAGCGTAATGACACTTAATGATATTTTAATGACTAGTCCAAATTGTACCACTGTAGTTGAGGTCAAGGAAAATATTCATGACATTATATTCATTATAATGGTGTTTCAAAACCAATCACATGTGACAGTTTAATGTAATGTTGACACTGCTAAATTGTTTCTGTAAGGTTTAATCAGGCCTATGTTGTTTTGGCTAATGTCAAGTTGCCCAAACAAAGTCATCTCACACAATGTCAACTTCATGCCCATAGACACAAATATTCATAAAGGCTCTTTCATGTTCTTGACAAGGTATTATGTCAAGGTTAAAATGGTGTCACAGGAGTCTCATGTACACCCATTCAAATTAATGGAACTGAGGTGATGTAGTAGCAGTTTGAGAATAATTTGCCATTAGTCTGTGAAGGCTCGCAGTCTTGGTTGCAGATTGAAAGAATCTACAACCAAGTCCAGCTGCCTTTGGTTCAACTCGACTTGAATTGACCATTAGCACATTTATTTGTTAAACTGTTTGCTGAGGTACACGCTGGGATCGAGGCAGTGGTCTGCTACTGCTTGCATCAACAACTGGACGTCTTGCTGTCCGGCTAACAGCTGCCTGCAGCTTTAAAAAAGAGGAATTTTAGCATAGGCAGAATGGTATTAATGACAGTTATTATTGGTGTTTGTTTAATTTATTGATGAATAGGACATGTGAGATAACAAAGCGAGGGGGTGATACAATAATTATATATTGAAGTAAACAAAAGCATGACAAAGAAAAAACATGTTATTGATTATACTGTTAAGTTGCCCATTTAGTGCTTAGATGTTGAAAAACATTAGATGATGGGAAAAGGATGGAGTGACAATGAATAGTACCTGCAACAAAGCTGTGAAATCAAGCCAAATCTGACAGCATACAATAAGAGTCTGAGATGCCGGTAGTACTTAATGATTTAATTAGGTAGAATGTGTTATTTCAAAGTCTTTCTCGTTTATCGTCAGATCTCTACATGTAAACCAAGACAGATCTGTGCTCTGCTCCCAGAGAGACGATGGCTTTGTGATAACGGATAGCTCGCAGATTGCAGGAAAAAAAAAAAAAATCAAGCAGACTAAATATCTGGTTGTGTTGGGGAGGGGGGCGCAAACAAGCTACAGCCAATAAGAGCAGACACAGGTTGATGGAGAGGAGGAGTGGAGATAGAGAGAGGGAGAGAGGTAGAGGTGAAGGGAAGACAAACAAAATCCATGATATTGCATCATTTCCAATGTCTGTTCTTGTGTGTATTATGTCGCTGATCAATCACGTGGTGTGCAAATGGCAATGACTTCAATATTCCCATTTACAAGACAGAGAGCTGTGTAATGTGAAAGCAATCTGGCCAGTTTGAAAGTCATATAGTGTGGCCAAGGAATTAGCCTTTATGTATATATGTATCAATCTGTATGAATCAGATTTAGCTATAGTTGCAGACCCAACTTGATGAAGGCCAGACTCCTAGCAAGATCCATTTTCTGACACACCATTGTCAGTCTGACTTGATATGGCACTTTTTTTTTAACATCTCAGCAGCCTATGCCACTGACATTAACTATACCAATGCATAGGTCTGTTCCACTTGTCATGAGCTTCTGGATATTGGTTTAATAATGATCTACAAGTGCTACATACACATGCTATTAAATCACCTAGTCGTCTAGTATAGGCAGGATTCAACTCTAGGACACTGATGATCAAATTATGTTGGTCTTTTTTATTAGTAAAAGGCACATCAGTTAGTTGACATACATCTACTGTTTTATGTTGTCTTTTTTGTGGATTTTACCTTTTAAATCCAATGTAGCTCCCCTCCAGTTTAATCACGGACGACAAGGTGTTCCTTTGCATACAGACATTTATTCCCAACGTCATGCCGTCAATACGAATGCCGTGAGAACTGAATAAATATACAGAATCATAAGTATGAGCACAAATTCAGAAAATGACAATTAACACAAAAGTATAATAAACATAAACAACAGCATAATGAAAATATGCACACGTTTCATACCTCATTGGCCGGATAAACTTTGGGGGAGAAACTTCCAAAAGAAAAACACTGCGATCTTCTTATGTCTTCTCATGCGCTAGCATTAGCATAGCTGCTCCATGCCGTGATTTTTTATAGTGCGTCTAAACAAATTACCTGACGCCAGCAAGGTAACATTGGTTCGGGCAGAAAGGTTCCCCTTTAAACACACACCATTGTGTCATTTTAATCTTTTCAGCTTATTTACAAACAACAACAATAAAACAATTTCATTAACTAAATTATTCCTGTTTTTAATCCTTTTAATAAATGAATGAACTTAAATTGCGCAGCTGACTTTAATGGCAGCTACACCCAAGAGCTCATGTTCCACTAAAACTAGTTCCCCCGCTAACACTATTTTGCAAAGGCACCATTGCTGCATCCTGAGCTTAGCACTGAACTAGATAATTGTACTTGATTTAGAAATACACTCCAGAGTGTGTTTCCCCTATACAAGAATGACAGTGGGTTCAGCCAGACCTGCCTCCGGTGCTGGCATAGAGCTTAAACAAAGTGTGTAGGTCTGACTATGTGAGACTACTCCATGATTTTCAGCCATGCCTGTGTTTGCATACAGAGATGTCATTGTATATATGGTACACTTTGTTACGTTTGGAATACGTGCAATGAAAAGAAACGCCGAAAGACATCAAACTAGGATGTATAAATGCCACCCAAATGTCAGTGGGGAGAGAAATATTTTGAATGTAGTAGGTCAACTGCTGAAAGACCTTTTTGTTTTCTGCTTTCTGGAATAATTGTGTAATAAAGTGTCCAAAGTGAACAATGACAACTGTTTTCATGAAGGTTTGCAAATGTGTTCAAAAAAGGACAGTTTGAACTTTTCTTTCTAGCTGGTTTTTTTTCTGTTTCTGTTTTTTTTTTCTCCGCTCTATACATTTACTTCACAGTTTTGTCCATGTGCAGCTCAACACCTTAAAGGAGAGACAATTCAGGTTTTAATGTGAATTCCCAACATATTCTCACTCCCAGCGCGTCAAAAGCAACGCTTGGTCTGAGCCCCTTTAGTGTCGGTTTCTGATGCACAAGGTCTCCCCCAGCGTCCTAATCAGACGCACCAGGTGACACAGCTGGTGCAAACTCAGAACCCAAGCGCACGACACAGAGACAGACGTCTTCAAAATAAAGGAGTTTATTAAAAATAGCAACAAAAAAAATCACTCTTAATGAGGAAGCAAGAGCAGTCAATAGGCAGAACAAAGTAGGAACTCAAAATCACTCAGAAGAGGTATCGATAGGCAAAAATGCAGGAACAAAGAACAAACCAAAAATCAATCCGAAGAGGAAAAATGACAAGGCAAAAATGGCAAAACAAAGTAACAACTGAAAACTAGGATAATGACAAGACTTGACATGAATGGTGTGGAATGACTTACTCAACAGAGACAAGACAATCTGGCACAAGACAATGGGAGACACAAACTTAAATACACAAGGAAGGGGATCAGGTGGAAACAATCAGGGCGGGGCAGACAATCATAATGGTGGGAAACACAAGAGGAAGGGCAAGCTACCTGAAACGAGAGGGCCTTGTGCATCACAAAGTGGCGCTAAAAGGTCCTGACCAAGCGTCGGTTTTTGAAGCTCTGGGAGTGAGACTGCACTCGAATTCCATTAAAACAACTTGATTGAGGTGTTTGCTTTTAGAATTTAACCTATTAACTGTACTCTGTTCAAAATAAATTGTGTATGTACCCCACTCTACTTAGTTTAACATTTTTTGTGGAAACATTTCCTACACCTAAGTTAACATCAGGACAGCTGGTTAGTACACACAGCCCCATGCCCTCTTTATGTGTTAGTGCTTGTCAGGACGGGCGGGTGCGGACTCAAGCGCATCACACAATATGCTGATTCAAAAAATGACTTTAATAAAAATAAAACAAAGTATAAACAAAAACTCACTGCAAGACTTGGCGAGGAAATACAAGGACAAGGACGTGAACGTGATCATGAACATGACGTGAGGAAAGGTGACAACCCGGCAAACGTGAACAAAAAACAACTGACTTAAATAGTGTCCTGGTGGTGATTAGCATAAACAGAAAACACAGGTGACATGATGAGAGACGAGGCACTGAACATAGAATATGGCAAACAGAATAGAAACCAGAACACAGAACTAGAACAGACAGAACCTAACAATACATGTGACAGGACAGGACAACGACATGACATGACTATACTGAAAAAACTATGACATGAACAGAACAATGGCATGATGGAGTGACTAAACTGAGAACAAAAACAGAGTGATGGCCGGCAGGAACGTGACAGTGAAACAAAGGCAGAACAAAAACAAAGTCTAAACAGAAACCTAAATTCACAACTATGACAGAGCTGACGGTGCTCTGAAATGTACTGCCATGTAGCTCCCATGCACATAAAGCCATGTGGATTATATAGTAACAGAATCCACCAAGAATAAAATAGACATCCATGTAACAGGACTATGTATTTATGTTATGGGATTAGCAGCTTGAATTAACACTGCAAGGGTTTTAAATTTTGCTGACTGTAAAGCAGGATATATTTAAAAGGTGCATCCAATCTCAAACAAATTTTAGAGTTACAATCCTAAATGCAATATAACAGATTAGGACAAAAACTGTAAATTAGATATACAGTATAATTTGATACATGTGGCAAGACTGCTTATAATTGAAATAATATTGTCAAAACCAATCTTGTTTCTATGCACACGTTCTCAGGAGTCTTTCTTTGTGGAGGTATTCAGGAAAATAGTGTGTGGCAGCCATCTTGTGCTCCAGCCAAAGTGTCATAAGTAGCAGCCAAATGACGGCTCAAGAACGTTGGTCTGAATGCACATTCCCTTTTTATCCTATTTGAATGCAGTGGAAAGAGACAGCAATGTAATGGCGACAGTACAGTGAACACATCTGACAGCTTTATTATGTTGTTATAATAGACTCGCTGCGAAAAATGTCTGCCTTAACAAATCAATTCGTCAGATATTCAGTCTTAATATGAGGTGTTTCTACTTGATTCACAGGACAGTGTTAGTTTAAATATTCAGTTTTAATAAATGTTTGCCTTTTTTTCATGCAGCAGCACATCATGTGAGGACCTGAAGTTGGATAGATGAGATGCAATATACATTTTACAATGAGAGTGAGCACAAAAATGGCTGTGGATGATTGATGACAAAACAAGTTTTTGAATAACATTTTTTAAAAAAGTATTAGCAGATAAAATGTATTGATTAAATTATGGCTGACTTTTCCATGCAGTAGTACTGTTTATGTAGCAATATAACAAACAATAAAAGCCAACACACACAGGATATCTGTGTATAGGCTAAAGGGCCAGCTCACTCAAATTGCACCCAAGTCTATTTTTATTTTAATTTTACTGGACACTTCATGAAAAATGACCTGACCTGTTTATTCAGGTAACAAAAGTGAAAACACCTTTGTGTGTGTGGTGTGACGGTGCAAGCAAAATCCCATTCGCCTTCATTGTTCTGAGGTGGAGAATGAAAATGAGACAGGTTTCTCAAAAGCTCTGTCTTAGTGAGCAAATGTTCCTTAATACAGAATTTGGGGGAACTGACCCTTTGGACATGTTTTCAGTTTACAGTGCAGTAAAAAAGCTTCTTTGGTCTAAAACCAGATTATCATCATTTACAACCGCAAATATACTCAACTGTCACTTACTGTTAAAGTAGTTTTTAGCATTGACCCTTGCTGTCCAGTCAGCATCTATTGCACATTAAAATGTTTGAAAGGGGCTTAAAATGGATGACTTTGTACTTTAATGGAATTTACCATGAAGTTACTGTCTTTTGTTTTACAGTTTACAGGTGGAGTTGAGGAGAGGGCAGACCAGAGAGGAGAGATGGAGTTACACTAAAAAGAGTTCAAAATGGAGGGTGAGTCAGGGAGAGCAGAGCAAGACAGCGAGTTAATCTCCCACCGGATAAGTTCATCTTTCCCATGGTGACTGGAGCATTTATGACGTATTCAACCTTTGGCAGGTGTTTGGAAGGTCAATGATAATAATGTAATCTCTTTAAATGTCTCGCACTCAGTCTCTGTGCCTCTCTAAGCACTTCTTTCTTTCTGTCTGTGTCTGTCATTGTCCCTCAGTTTGACCCCCCCGGAAAATCACGACTCAATGGTAGTAGGCCATACATTAGGAGGATTTGCTTTTTACCACCACAGTGGAGCTTTTTCATTAAAGGGTGTGAAGGAAATGCCTGTTAGTGATTAGCTCACACTTGAGACTTTTTTTGGTTCTTTATTGTAAATCCATGTGCCTCCACTACTCACTGCCAATATCCAACTTCAAATAAACCTGAACGTGTGTATAAGCGCACAAAGAAAATCACTGGCCAATAAGAAAGAAACAGAGGCAGATTTATCAGCCATTATGGGCTCAGTATGTGGCTCCAAATGTCAAACGGAAACAATAATCTTGTGAGGTGAACAGAATTTGAGCTGAGCATTTATCATTGTCGTATTTCTTTTTCCAAATGTCATTGTGATTTCAGTACGCCTAGTTCTGGTCATAGGCTTTATCAATATCCATAGTGAATAAAAATAATTCGAAAAAAAAAGCACACTCATAAAGCTGACATTGAATAGGCAGAGAGAGATGGATTTGAAAATAAAGCAATAACTGGAAATGAGCCATTCACGCAGTGCCGCTGAACTGCAGAATAAGGTTTGTGATGTACTTATTTTGTAAGCACAAGGACAAGATGTTGCTGCCTCCTTAGGCCTGTAAATATGACTTGGGTTTCAGCTGTTTAAATGAAAAAGCAACTTTCTGACAGAAGGTTATCTTTTGAAGGCCACAGTTCTTGATGTGAAAATGGATAATGAACATTGAGGTGGGCGGTTGGAGACAATTTGGAAGTATAGTTCATTAACACAAGACCAAGGCTAGTCTGGTTCTTCAAAATGTGTCTTGTTCTGGCTCAAGCAGACGTTTTGCACAGTATAGGAAAACAGCTCTGTGATGAGACAAACAAGCTAAGACTGGCAAACTAAATGCTGACATCTTAATTAAAGGAAGGTCAACATAAAGTGTATGTTCAGACAGAACGAGAAGTTGAAAATATTTCCAACTGAGTGAAAAGTTCATGCATATCCTGGGCTTTTTGAATCTGCTTCCAGAGGTGAGAGGGGAGTGTAAATGCACTTTGCTTTGTAGTAGTAAGGTGTTGTCCCACCTCAACCTTCCAGAACAATTTCAGTACTTCTTCGGTTCTCCAAGTCTGTGGAGCTCTACTGCAGGATGAACACTGCTCTTCCAAAATATTCTCCCATTTTTGTTGTTGCGATGATGGTGATGGAGGCATTGTCTAACATCTAAGATCAATGACGTCCACACACTGACATCTCACAAGAAGCTCACACATGCACATAATCACACACACACACACACACACACACACACACACACACACACACACACACACTGTCTATAGCTCTGCCTCTCACAAGTCTCCCAGCATTACTATTAGAAGTCTGCGTTATCTCTGACATACAAGAACACCTCTATGCCCTGAGGTGCTGCTGTGTGTGTGTCTGTGTCTGTGTGTGTGTGTGTGACCAGACAGCATGTCTGCAGCATGTCCCGCTATGCGTGCAGTTGTGGGGTTCATCCTAGTTAAATAAATAGCGTACATTTCATTCCAATATATTTACGTTTCTGTCCATAAACGTAAATAAAGGTATGTATGACACATGTCCTTGAACTTGAGGTCAATTTGTCTCCTACCAATCAAACCCACTTCCCTCACACACATTTTCATCAGGTCTCATATAGTTGTTGGGTCCATGCCAAGTGAATAATGTTGAATCATGAGAGAGAGAGAGAGAGAGAGAGAGAGAGAGAGAAAGCACACACTATCTAATTGGATTATTATTAGTCTCTAACCGATTAATGTACAATATTTTTCAAAGGTTTGAAATCACTGAGAAATTTTTATGTTTTCTTAGACATTTCATCTCCACGAAAGACATTAATTTGACTATTTCTGAC
The DNA here is from genome assembly GCA_037975185.1 of Centropyge bicolor. NCBI lineage: Eukaryota > Metazoa > Chordata > Actinopteri > Pomacanthidae > Centropyge > Centropyge bicolor. Next base: position 11,502,470 of record JBBMOC010000002.1, read on the forward strand.
CATTTCAACATGAATAGTCAAATGCGAGCCAACTCATTTTATCTTAAGGACAGTAAATGGCTGTTGTCAAATACATCCAAGTCTTTCCAACTGTCCCCATACAAACGCTTCCCCTCTAAATTTGTCATCCCAAGAACAATATTTTCAACTGATGGTGCTCAAATGATGACTTGATGTCTTCAACATGGCTGACTGCATATCTGTTGGGGCCTTGAACCATTTTGATAATATTAGCAGCGCTAAGTCTACCCTGCTGTTGAAGTGGGGAAAGGGACCATACTATGGTGAGAGAATAATAGTCACAGATGGGTCACACACAGACAGACAAGTTTTACACAGCTAAAACAGCTTGGGGTCAAATTGACCCCAGAGGAACACCAATGCGTGCAATATGTGTTCAGCACATTAAAAAAATATATCATCATGATAATTTTATGCTTAATCAATTGTACCAATCAAATTAGGAAAAGTCATGAAATATATATATATATATATAATTATTTTTTTAATGATAAACATTGATTGGGGTCAAATTGACCCCAAGGATAATAGGAGGGTTAATCCAAGTTTTGTGTGAATTTCTCATGTAAATTTGTTAATATCTTCTTTTTAGCCTGTTTTTTTTTTTTTTTTTTTTTTTTTTTTACTGTTTAACTGCTTCTGTCCCCTTTGCTGCTGTATATTGTGATTTTCCCCACTGTGGGACAAATGAAGGTTTATCTTATTTTAAATGATGATTTTATACATATATATATATATGATCAATCAGCATACACACGCACAAACACACTTGCATACTGTCATATCTAGAAAAATAACCTAATTATTTTACTGTCTTGTCCTGTGTTTCATGTTGTCTTGTGTTTTCCTGTTTTATTGTGATTACTAACTTCCCCTCTCGTTTCAGGTTGCTTGCCCTTCCTCTTGTGTTTCCCGCCGTTGTGATTGTCTGCCCCGCCCTGATTGTTTCCACCTGATCCCCTTCCTTGTATATTTAAGTCTGTGTCTCCCCTTGTCTTGTGCCAGATTGTCTTGTCTC
>JBBMOC010000002.1:11528462-11715507 GCA_037975185.1 Centropyge bicolor
CATTTATGACGGGGAAAACATTTTAATGGAAATTTGCAGGTTTTAAGGCATGTATAGGCTAACTAAACAGTAGTGAGTGTGCTGAATTTTTTCAGACCTCTAGCACCTCTGGAAAGGGGGGTCCCCGCGAGTGACGTTTAAAAAGTTGGTCCCCACACAGATAAATACCAGAATGTGTGTGTGTGTGTGTGTGTGTGTCCTATGGTACTTTCTCTGTTGAGAAAAATCTCATATATATTGATTTTTTTATTCTCAGGTATGAGGGGGAATAATTGCCTTGAGAGCTACTTTCATTGATTGCTCATATTCAGCTCCAAATCCCTTCTACTGACCTCACTTCACACACACACATACACACACACACACATGTGCGCACACACACACACACACATGGGCGCGCGCGCGCGCGCGCACACACACACACACACACACAAAGACCGTCACGCTTTTATTCACATGTGCGCTGACTCTCTTTGTCAGATTAACTCCTCATTCTCGATCTGTAGACCTGTCATCGAATACCAGTTAAACTCAACAGCACTTTATTAATATGAAAATACAGAGTCAGTCTTGTGGTATAAAATGAGGTGATATTAAGATGAACATGCTTAAAATGAACGTGGACCATCATGCTTGTCTCTTCTGTCCTTAGTTTTTATGTTGTGTGTGTGTGTGTGTGTGTGTGGGTGTGACATTCTTACTCCCTCTGTCTCTCTCTTGCTGTGTGTGAGAGGTTAAATTATTTTGTTGAGCAGTAAAATGTCACAGTTTAGCAGGGCTTGGACAGGAGACAAGGAGAGTGTGGAGGAGAAACAAGGGACAGGAATAAAACAAAGAGCACAGGGAAAGGAAGGGGAGAGAAGGAGGGACGGGTTATGAGTTTTTAAGATACACTGAGGTTTTGCAGAATCATCCTGTTGTTCAACTTCTCGAACAAGTGATGAGAATATAGATACCGAATCCATCATTATTCTACATGCTGAAGGGCTTGCATTAAGCAGGGTTTTTGAGAATTCATTGCTCACCTCAGTTTCTGCCACAGCCTCTCAGTTGGACTTATAGGTCTAGACTTTGGTTTTGAACCAGGTCAGTCCAAAACTTTAAATGAGTTTCTTTCCAGCCACTCTGCTTGTGCATTTTGGATCATTGTCCTGACCCAACAGATGGCCCACTATTCTCATTTAGAATCAAATTAGTTAAATGCATATTGTGTGTATGCTTTGAATGAGATTAAAATAATGTTACGCGCCAAAGCTAGAACAGGTAAAAGCATGTATGTGTTTTTGATTTGCACTCATTGAGTGATTTGCTAATCACTCAGATCACAATCACGCACAAGCATGCTGTATCACCAACATAATCAAATCAAAAGGCCATGCTGATCATACAGCAATTTGGCACACTGAAATGGAAGCGGCCTAATAGCACTGGACAGAAAATAAAGCCTCTTTGCACCTGTTACAGCCACACATCTGCAAATCTAAATCTAAATTTCAATCTTTTGGAAGATCAAATATTTATTTGTAGCCTAAACCATGCAAAACAACATCACAGCCAAGTCAGTGACACTTGGTCACACCAACTCCACCAACAGCTTCCAGAGGTGTTGTAAAAGCCGGGTGAGTGTGACCATTCAGAAAGACTGCTATGATGTTTGTAATTTGCAGGCATCATGGCCAGCAAGTCTGATTAGATCAGAGTATGCTCCAATTACAAAGGGGTTTATGGGTGCCAGCCTTGGTGGATTAGTCTTAAAGCTGAAGTAATTTGTGCTTGGCAGGCTGTGTGATGAAGGTGCTGTTTAGTGTGCAGAGCCGTGCTCACTGGCATATATTTGCCACAACTTGATTTGCATAAATTTCATAGGGAATAAAACAAAAACGCCATGTTCTTTTAAGCAACCAAGCAGCGCAACGTGTGACAGAGTGCCCTCACAGTGCCACAGTAATGAACCCAGACCTCAGAGTGGGGCTGTCTGTCTGTTATTCTGGATAAGAACGCTGTGGCTGCAGAGTTAATGAGGCTACAGTGCACAGTGTGGGCACAAGCAGCGTGGTGGCTGACCTGTGGAAAGCTTATGGCCACAGGTGTGCACCTGCAGAGCAGCTGGACACGGGGTCAGGAGGAATCCATCATCAGTAGGTGGGCTGGGCCCTTTGTAATGACAGATGGATTCCCTTTTAGGCCGAGTGCTCTGTGTTATTGAGCTCTGACACCTGGATGGTAGAGGACAACAGCGTGGGCTGGTTGTGACACAAAGCCACTCGCGAGAGACAACTGACGTGTGGAGTCCATCAAGCAGCTGAAGCCACCAAAGGCAGATGATATGAGGATTACACTGAATTTGTGTCGAAGGAGTTAAATCATGTTTTCCTTTGCTCCAAGAAGACAGATGCTGAAGTCTAAATTTGTATAATTGATGATTATGAGCCAAAATGTGAATTTATAAGAAGCACCTTTTTATATGATGTCTGACTGGGCTTATTTCTTATTTCTTATTTATTAAACATCACTGGGAAGAGAATGTATGAATGTGAATGTATATATTAGGGATCGGCCGATTATCAGCGCCGATATTCGGCATTTTGACACATATCAGCATCGGCCTTTTTTTTAATCCGACGGCCGATAAGAGATAAATTTAAAACTGTGTTATTTTGGCTCTGATACAGCCGTGTCTCTCTGTCCGCAGTCAGTAGTCTGTCTCTAGCATTGTCCCACCCACAGCACCATCTGATTGGTTACAAGCAGAGCCGTGGCACAGGTAACAGCCAATCAGCAGTGAAAGCTTTGCTCATGCACAGTGCTCGAACACACGGAGAAAAGGAGAAAGTGTTGCGAGGAAAAGAGCTCCGGAGAGCAGATATATGTTTCAAAGGTAAGTTACGGCAGCAGACTAGGGATGGGTACCGAATTCGGTACTTTTATAGGCACCGACCGAATTGCGTCGCTATTACCGTGTACCAATTTATGTAAAATAAAATGGTACCATGTTTCGGCACCTAAACGCATCCTTGTGACTGTGAGGGAGTGGAAGAGTCAGTGATTTTCCATGCCGGACTTGAACGCAGCATTGCACGCACGTAATGACGTCAGCAGCCGCAGCTTCCATCAACAAAGCAAGCATGGCTGATAGCGGCCGAAGGTATGACTCCACTTTTCAAAATGCGATGCAGATTACACTCACTCAGTATTTGTGACGCGAAGTGCAAGGCCAGCGGCGGGAATACTTTTTACGATTTTTGACAGCCTCAGATCTACAGCTACAACTCCTGCATTCAGCACCGTTAGCACGCCTGCATCCGTTAGCGACTCTACTATACCTTTATTTATTTTTACTCCATCCTCTTTTGCTCATTTGTTCTCTCTTCATAAGAGATGCTGCTGAACCTGGAAGCTCCCTGCACTTTTTGTTACAATTTTCAAACACAACTGTTGTTGTTGATTGTCTAAGGTGTTTAATAAACATATGCTTAAAGGCATAGAAACAAAGTTAAGTGCTGGAGTTTTTATTATTCAAAATTTTGAAACCAATATTTTCACTTTTATTGCAAATGAATATCGGCTCCAAATATCAGTTATCGGCCTCTTTGACTACTAATAATCGGTATCGGCCCTGAAAAAACGTATCGGTCAATCTCTAATATATATATATGTGTTCTCTTTGACTGTGTTATGATTGCAGGGGTGTAATTTGTGTCAGAAATTCAGTCAGTATGTGTTAAATGACAGACAGCTGGTTGTCAAACAGAAAAGGATGTTTTCTAAGGACCGTTTGAAAGCAGTAGATGTTGATAGAAGTGCTCTGAACTGTTGTAGAGGCGCACACTTCCATGCTGGATGAATCATTCCCGCGTCAGCCACATGTATAAATACAGTGATAGTTCATAGTTGAATAAAGTGAAAAAAGGTGGGTGATCCAAGTCCAGTAATTCCCAACCTAAAAAAAACTGTCTACCTCCTTCTACTCCTCTTTTTTCCATTCATTACAGTGGAGTTCGATGGGATTGTGACTCAGCTCAATACTAAACACTCAACAGGCATGGCACATAGAAAATAGTCAAGGCCAATTTGCCATGTGAAACCCAGTGAAAGCAGTGGGCTACCCTGTCTGTTAACATGACCTACTGTGGGTCTCTACCCTGCTAAGCTACAATCACATTTGGTCACACTGGTCTCTCTGCAAAAATAGGCTACAGATAGAAACTATTTTTACTCTTTTATATTTCCTGTGTTTCTCATACTTATATGATCTGTGAAACTGGCCTATTATACATTTTTAAATAAAGTTGGGAATCATTTAAAGCCAAGTCTTAAATAATAGCTGGGCTACATGAACAAACAGAGACTGGTCACCAATAAAGGTCTTGTCTTTTTAACAATAACACTTTTCTCCTGCACTAATTCAGCTGAGTCGAAGGATAAAGTGCAGCTATTTACATGATATTTTGAAAGTATGTAGAAATCCCTTCCTCAAACCAGGCTGACACCTAAACCACAGCACAATCAATCATTACTGAGTAAAACCATACCTATCCATCGCTATAAGATATACACACACACCTCTCTTTTCCCCTCCCCGCCCTCCTTTAAGCAACACCCCCTCTTACTCTCTCTTATCCTTTCAAAGTAATATTCCTCAATCAATCACTGCACTCTCTCTCTTTTCAATCAGTTTTTTTTTTTGTCATGCATCTCCTGTCTTTCAGCCTGTCTCTTACCAACTGTCAATCAATCATCTGCTCCCATTCACTTTCTCACTCCTTGCCTTTCTCATTCACTCCTTGCCTTTCTCATTCACTCTGGCTTATGTATCATCAATCACTCCTTTTGCCCCCCCCCCTCCTCTCTTCATGGTCTCCTGTTATTGATCAATCAATCAATCTATAGTTCGGTCTCACTGACAGATGGAAAAGTACTTTACATGCCTGCATACATAGTGACACACTTTATAGATACATACTGTACTGCACATACAACATACACACACTTATACTACACTATACTACATTTTTTGGCTGAACCTTAACAGTATACAGTTTTTGAAAGTTACCTCAAGCATTGATGTTGAAATGACAAGCAGTGATAGGTGACTCATTAAGAAAACATTAAGGGTGCTCTGACTGCTATTTTGAATGAAAAGGGGGTACTTCCTGTTAAGAAGGAAGAAGGAGCTGCTGAGGCATCAGTTCACCTGAGACTGTGGCAGCATAGAAAAGCTTGTGTGATGTTATCAGGGCAGAATGTCTTTGATAGTATTTATTCCAAGAGTTTGTGGAATTGTTTTATTTATTGAAAAGTTTACTTTCTATATTATAAAATGGAAAATTTCAATATAAAGTTAGATAAATAATGAATCCCTCCCGTTGTGGAGCCGATGGTTGCCCTCAGCCCCGCTGACATTAACAAACAACACAACATGTTGACACTAACAGTGTCCCCACCTGTCTATGGACACTCTCAATAGTGCAGGGCTGCAGATATGTTTGACACACTGTCTAAGTGAATCTGCATACATTCTGCACTCTGCTCCATCTACAGCAATCACTCCACAGTTTAGGCCCACAGGGCAGCAGGCCCCGAGAGAAATATTTCAGGCAGCAGGGTTTTCTTAATAGCACCTGTGCTGCTGACGGGTGCCACATTCCAATTGTGAAACCTCGCTGAAAAAACCCAATGGCATACCATAATAGGAGACAATTCTATTCAGTAAATACTAAGTGGGTTGTGTGACAAGCCAAAGGCGGTTGTGTCATGTCAGTGTGGGCGAACCTTACTAGCTGGCATCATGCTGAAGCGTTTTGGCTGTCACAGGTTGGACCTCTGCTGGGAGGAGATCCTCAGTCCCTGGTGCCACTGGGAATTCACATCATTGGAATTTCTGCATATTTACCGTTGCTCCAGTTTCTGAGGCCCTGCAGGGACGATGGAACTTCCACTGGAGGGAAAGGCTAATGAGGCTCCAGTGTCTGTCTACCTCTGTGGATGTATTTGCTACCAAATGTGGATGCGTTTGGCTCATTACATACGGTGCTGAGCCATTTTTTTCAAGCAGCCATGGGTAAATTATATGAACACATCTTGTAGTACTGAAGGAAGACAGATGTAATTAAAGTAACAAAATAATCTCAAATCAAAAGTTCTCCTACTATTTTTTTTTCTTCTAATTTTTTTTGAAGATCTCCTTCACATGTAATGGCAAAGACTTCAATTATTGTCAACACAAGTTAGTGATACATACCGCATTACCTCAAATAGTGACAGGAGCCTTCATTTACCCCAACTGCAAAGGGTACCAGGCCTTTATTTGAAGCATACTTTCATTAGAGGTCCATCCAATCTAGGATTTCCGTCCTTAGAAATTAAAGCATTAGTGACATGCTTTGGCAGATGTGTTTAGTCCCCATGTGCTAAATTTGAGGTTTATCCAAAGAGGCACTAAAGCTGGAACAAAAACAGCAAAACATTTCATAATTGCATATTTTATTTTAGTTTATCAAAGTGAAATCCAACCAAAAATTCCTTCTCTCCTTTGCCAAAATGTTGGGACCTTACGAAAAAAATGGCACAATTTCTCAAAGCCTTCTCACGCAAATGGTTAAAGAGGCAGCCTCACATCCAGAGAAGTACACACACACACACACTCAGCTCCTGGTTGTCAGTAAGAATCCCATCCAGGTGACAGCAGTGCATCATTCATCAAGCAGAGGCCGTCCTAATTACCTGGTGCTGCTCCCTAATTACTGTCTGATACCTGGAAAAAAAATAGCCTCTCATCACAGCAAGGCGTTCAGTGTGTGTCTTCCCTTCTGTTTACCTCATTCATTACAGTACAGATCTCTCTTTGTGTCCTCCTGTCGATCTATGCCTTGCTCCATGTTGCTAAAAGATGCTGTTTGACCCTTGAACATCATCAGTATTACCCAAGATGCTTTCACTTCCTTTTCCAAAACTGGAGAAATGATCAAGAGTCTATTTTTCATGTGATTTCTCTTTACCCTTTCTCACCTCTTTTTGTGATTTCTTGTAGATAGAGGCATATAGTAATGACATATATTTACTCTTATGTGTACTTACTTTTCAGAGTAAATTGGATTTGATGCAATGTCTTTAATACATCCTAATTTTGACTACACAGATATAAAACTGTTACATTACATATAGCATGTGACTGACTCATTTCAAGATTGAGACAAGGCCTTGCTTTTTTGGCATGTTGTACAGTTCTACAATTTCTAAGTGGATTTATTTATTTGAATTGTTGTGGGCCAAACTAACTTCCTGTTAGTCTGATGTTGTATGGGACAAGGTAGACAATGGGGCGAGAAATTATCCTGACATAATAACAGAAATTTGACAAAATCACCAAGGGAAAATGGGAAAAGGGAACTGTTTAATAGAGTACACAATTAGCTGTTTTACCATAAATAAAAGTAGTTCCAGGCAAATAAATCTAAGGTCTTTATTTCAGATTAAAGAAAACTGAATGGGCTTGTGACTGCTCTGCCAGTAATTTAATCTTGGTTGGAATGGAGTCAGTGCCATTCTCATGCAGACATGTTGGTGTTCATTGATGAGCCTAGAATAGTACTTGTTCTTGATAATGTTCATAGTGGAAAAAGCTGACTCTATTGCAGCTTAGTCTAATGTCGTCGCAAAAAAAAAAAAAAAAAGATGAGACAAGACCGGGTTTAGTGAACAAAGGAAAGCATACACGTTAATTCGTGGGGGAAGAAAATATCGCTAACCGCTCACTCCAACAACATTGCTACTGGACATTACTTCACAAATTCACCTTTTTTATGAGGTATTGTGGGAAATGCAGTCTCTTCAATAAAATGAAGCATCTATACAAATGATCTTATGCTGCAACCATGTCCATCTTGTGCTCATCTTGCAGAAAAAGTGAAAACTGTGTTTCTCTCTGACTCTTGACCTGCTCTAAAAAATCTGTTGGTTTTTTTGTTATTTTTTCGAACAGACCAGAAACGTCCCAGTGGATTGCCTTTACGTCGCCACCTCACATTGTTGTGCAGTAGCAGGTCATCAGCATTTGCCTCAGCATCTTCCAGGAATTCTCTCAGGAGGCAATGCTGAAGGGACAGCCCCCCTCTCTTTTCCCACCATGGCATCGGCACCATCTGTGGTGACAGAGACAACCCGCTTCAGATCTGTGCCCCTCGTTCTCAGCATCTCTTCTATTGCTGCATATAAGGCCTCCTCTTGTGTGTGTTTCAAGTGGTGTTGCACCCAGCAGGCCCTCACAGAGCGCCTCATCTTTGTGAAAACATCTCTCATACACCAAAAGCTGGGCATCATCAGTAACATCTGTAGACTCATCAATGGTCAAGGATATGCATGGAGCACTCTGAATAGCTGCATCAAGCTGTGCCAGTACATCATAGTTCTGATTTCCTGGTTGCTGTCGAAGCTGACATTTGTTTGATTTTTACACACGTCTCATCTTTCTGTTTTCACTAATATATAATAATGTCTCAGCAACAGGGTAAAGGCGCTCCTTCACAACTGTCCCATCACTAAAGTTTTTTTTATATTGCCCCAAAATCCACGATACCTTTGGTGAATTGGTTTGCACGTTATTGTGTTGTATGTGTGATGAGTCTGGTAGACCTGTCATACTGGGCTTGCAATTTCATTATTTTGTGTGCCCTCAGCTCGGATTCAGGGGATAACTTTGTTATAGTGGCGATTCAGGTTGCCACTTTTAATTAATGCCACGTTGTCGGAGTATATGAGGCACACTGGTTTTGAAAAGCTTGCCGGAAGAATGAACATAAATTTCTCTGTCCATTCATCTGTAAAACAATGGTTTTCTGCATCTTTTGGAACAAGCCACGCTGTCATCACTGTCTCTTCCTCTCTGCTTTGGAGCAATGGGCGCGCAGAGTAAACAAACGATTTGATTGGCTCAACTGAGAGAACCATCATTTTTTGTGATGCCTGATCTATTGTAAGAACTGACTCTTTGATTCAGCTTTTTTCTAGAACATGTTTATGTCAACAGGTGAAAAGAGTGAAATGATTATTATATTATATTATATTATATTATTATATAGGCTGCTTAACTTGACTTGACTGTGAGGACTGTGTGATAAGTTGATTTTTGACATCTGAACACAGTGACATGAAACATACAGTACTTTTAGATACTGTGCAATTTACACTTCCCAAGGATATATGGATATCTCCATTGTCCAATGCAAATATACGACCATAAATCTGCTTAGAAAATCATTATCAAATTAATGGCAAATCAATTCAGTGACAGTCGTCTATATATCTATGGCCATAGTGTAAACAGGAACAGCTAATAACATAAGCACTCAGCATATTTTTATTAGTGTCAATTCTCCAAAATGTTGATGTAAAGCTGTCTTATTTCTTTTCTGAAGGACAGCCCACAGTGTCAAGCTTCTATGACATGGGTATAGTTTTTGTCTGCTCTATCCAGGTCTGCTGGTAGTTTTGTCTTCCCATTTCACTTATTCTGAGATATTTGTTATTGTTGTTCATGTTATGGAGGGGTGGTTAAGGACTCAGTTGCACACACAGAAAACAATGCTTGGACAAATAATTTAATGAAAGCAAAAGTCTTAAACACAAAACTCATGGCAGGGTCAGGTCCAAAAAAGACTAAAATCCCAAAACAGAAACAACAGGCGAGAAAACAAGGAGCAAAATCCCAAAAAGACAAGGGCACAGACGGAACTACAAATGACTAGAACATGAGTCAGAATGAGAACAAACAACGAGAACAAATAACACCAAGTACGACTAACAATCCGGCAAGGGCAAACTGAAATGAACTGGCTTATATAGAGTCCTGATAAGTGATTAACTGCAGCTGAGAACACAGGTGATAGGATGAGGTGGGTGTGGCTGGTACATGAGGTGAGGCAGAGGTGGGGTGAATAAGAAAGAACAGAGACCTGAGGTGAGAGTCTATGGCAGGTGAATAGTGACAGACAGAACTTAGACAAGACTAAAAGAATAAAGACATAAACTATACCAAACTGACTGATCTAAAACAGAGACTGAGACTAAGGCAGAAAACTAAGACAGAGCTAAGACAGAGAACCAAGACACAACCAGAGCATGTCAGGCAGAATGAACAGAACTAAGGCCGACCAAAAAACTAACACAAAAACGGAGGCCTGACTGGCATTAACAGTTCAGTTTATCTTTCAGTCTTCCCTCATAATGTTCTCTTTTTCTCTGCATCACTCCTCTCTTCCTTTACTGTCTATCCATCCCTCTTTTACCATTTATTTCCATCCATTGTACCTCTAGTATTTCTTTCTTGCTGCAGCTCTGTGGACACACACACACACACACACCCATCAGCTGGAGAGCCCATTTGGAGGATGGAGGTGTCGTGTTGCTCTGTCATGATCAGGATAATGCCTCTGGCATCACTTACCATTAATCACATTCTAGTGGGAATGGATGGGTTACAAACACACACACACGCTCTCACACACACATTCACATAAACTCAAATGTGGATAGATGAGCCAGTGGAGCCTGGAGTACTTCCAAAACCACCAGAGAGAGGGAAATATAGGGATACTGTGTACCCTGCAGAAAGGGCAACAATGACAAATATACTCCCAGACACACACACACACACACACACACACACACACACACACACACACACACTTGTACAGCATCATCACAAATTACAATGTCAAAGAGCCCCAAAGAGCCTTTGTAGTCATTAGGATTCTGTATTTCTAATAATCTTGTAACTTCACACACACAGCTTTGTATGACGAGGCATATTTTAGTGCATGACGAGCCATATTTTAAACAACGTGGACAGTAATTGCAGAGGTTGTAATTGAGACGCACGGTAGCACAAGAGAAATGCGCCATCATTGTTTGTGGTTTGCCTTTGCTCAAATCTGTCTGTGTGGCAAATGTCATACTAGACTTGTTCCTTATTGAGGCCATCATAACTGCTGTTAAGGACAAATGGATAACTAGATAGCTTATACTGTACTATTTACTAAACTATTGTGTCAATGAAACACACCATAAATCAGACTGACGGACTGTAAAAGTTTCTTACAGGAGGCATTACTGTAAGTTTGTTTTAATGACAGCTACGAAACCACATCTCATAGTTGGCCGATGATGCCTTGCCTCAGTATCCCATGCTCATACACTGTGTGGCTCAGCACATCCTATTATTTTTATTCCATGTCAGTGCTTCTCTTTGCTTTTTTTCTCCATTTCCTTTGTAGTGATGCTGGATTCTCGCTGGCTTTTGGCAGCTGCTGCAGCCAGGCTCAGCATGTGTTGTTTTATAATTGATGTGTAAGCCACTCATTAACAAGCAATAGGGAGTTTGTGTGCAAAGCATGGCAAGCAGACAGGCTCGTTGTCAGGAGGTGACAACCGGGACGGATGCACCAGGTCTCCTTTCGTTTTCAACTCGCCTTTTTATTTTGAGTTGTCTGTTTGCGCTGTTCTACCGCTGCCTCTCGGTTTTCGTTCAAACAGCAACCCACTGTGACTAAACTGTTTGATTTCTGCATAAAAAACACAAAGAGGATACAGGAAATAAAACAAAACAGCCATTGATCATATGTTACTCTACATGTAATCAGTGGAACAGGGGTTCACCATTTTGGATGCAGGGACCATGAGTAGGCAGCAAAATGATAAACTGATTTTTTAATCTATAATTTAATTAAACTTAATTTATTAAAATCTGTCTTCGTAGTGGATTAACAGCTGCATCGTTAAGTTTGGAGTGGTCCTCCAAAAAGAAGAGGTAACTATCAGACACCTCTCAAAATTGTAAATGGTCTAGCCCAAAGCCAGATCTCATCCTTTGTTTTATTTTATTTTTTCTTAACACAGTCATAGAATCATGGATTTCTACCCTGAGGAAATTTATTTTTGGAAGGACTAAACATGTCACTTGAGAGTCTCCAAAGGGATGGAGCTTTCATCTCATTGAAAGACCATGATATGGATCTGTCCGAATGTGATATTAGGATACTTTACACTGCAAAAACAGTCCTTTTAAAAATAAACAAAAAAATTGTACAATTTGCTTGTTTTGAGCAAAAAAATCTGCCAATGGGGTAAGCAAATTTTGCTTGGCTAGAACTCTTAAAACTAGCTTATAAATCTAGATGGAATCTGTCTCGAAACTAGATAAAATTGCCCTGAATTTGAGAAACGTTAGCTTATTACAAGCATAGAAAAGTAATTTTTTAAAGAAAAGTTCACTTAAATTTTGTGTTCTGCTTTTTGATTTAGCTTATTTTAAGAATGTTTTACTTAATTTAAGAATGAACATGTTTTTCAATTCGTAAAAAAGTCATGGAATAAGATTTTCTTAAAACAAGACAATGTCCTTCTGATTTAGCTGGTGTAAAGGAATTATTTTCCAACTCAAAGAAAAACAATGAGCAAAATTAACTTAGAATAAAGAACTTAAAAGTAAAACACAAATGTAAGTGTTTTTATCTAAAATCAAGGTACCAGAAGCAATCCTGTTTGCTTGCCATTTATTAAAAAATCCCAAATCAGCTGACAAACATAATTCACAACAACTTAGCCATCATCCTCAGAAAATGCAATTTTTTATGCTGTTCCGACAACATAATGCTCAATAACGTTCTTCAAAGTGCATTTTTTTGTGCTACTCAAACATTGCACTGTTCTGTCAAACATTTCTGCAGGATTACCCTAATAAAGCCCTGCAGCACTGGCAAAGGGCCAAATAAGGGTAAGAAAAATCAAAAATCAGTTCCATACAACAACAGAAGAATCAAGAACCTTCATGCACTGTACCCACGAAGAACCACATGGTTGACGAACTTTCAAACGATCAGAGGGAAAAAAATTAACATACCCAGAGAGGAAGATCTACCCAATAAATGACTTCCACTCAGCCAGGGCTTTCTTGTAAGATGAGGTGGTATCTTTTTCATGGATGGAATCCTGGAGGATTTCAGTTTGCAGTACTCACAGCAGGGTGGAAATACACTTTGGGTAGGTGAGGTGGAAGGCATAATAATATCCCAGGAGATAGAGCAGTCCCTCATACAGGTCTTCCTTGTTGAATGTGGTCACTGGAGTGCTTCCAATGGCAATCATGCAGTTGTCTTCAGTGAGGAGCAAAAATGGACAGGACAGAGGCCACTGTTGCAGGAAACGGTCTTGGTCTTCAGTCTACAAGACAAAGAAGATTAGAAAAGACACTAAATTAGTTAAATTAATTCATTTACATCAAATGAAAATGACTGAGGATAGGACCACTTGATGACATGGGGTGATACTGATATGGTGCAAACTGGAATGGAGATCCTGTTGTTCCATGTTTGCAGCTCAGTATCTTGAGAGTTGAGGCTGCTGCATCCCGAATGAGAGATTCAAAATAATCATAAAACCACATGTTCATTATAGCTATAAAAAAAAGTCAAAAGTTGAGGAAAAAGTTGAACTGCTGCTGTCTTCTGCTCTCACCTGAAATGAAATACATTTGTCCTCGCACATCTTCGAGTGACTGAGTGTGGTGTTTGCTTGTCACACACGAGAAACAAAGCTCACCTGTGTAGCAGGCAGGAGTGACAGTGAGTTAACTCTGTGTTCCGCTGAAACATTCTCATGATTCCCAATAACAGTAGTTTAGGTATGTATAATGCCAAATCATGAACATAATTACACCTCAATACTGACATATAGTTGTGTAACATAATTTACATTTTGGGTCGCAAACACACTCTCATGCTGCCTGAACAATCTTACTCCGAATAAGGGGAAGCCCCAAAGCCACTACTTCCTAAAAAATACAATCATGTGTATTAAATAGGCTTTTTCCTCACACAGGAGTAAATCTTTTCAGTCTGAACATAAGACTTTTTCTCAAAGCACATACTGCTCCAACATCAGTTAATACCTTTCATACATATCAGAGATACAGCCTCACTTTCCTCTTGAATTACACACCTATGACAAACTCAAATGTTCATAAAAATGTACAACTTTTAATGCAGTTAAAACAGGTTAGATCAGATTAATTAGAGCCACCAATGCTGTGACGTTAGAAGGTGAGTACTAAAATGATGGAGGTGCGTAGTACAAATTTGAACTTTTAAAGATTTTACATCTAATCACCATCATTTATTGGTATCAATCTTAGCTCTTATTTATCTGACAGTATTTGCCCTGACCTCAATATATGTGCCTTATATATCTCAAGATAGACATCTAAACTCTGTCTGGACACCAAAACTCTGAAGACCTTGTCTCCTTGTCCACAGGTTCATTGATGCACAAGAACGTGTGAAACTGAAAGAACAATCAGCTCCAAGCTGCCATGACATACATGCATACAAAATGTAAGCACGCACAATTGTAAGTGTTATTGAAATGTGACCTCTATTTAAATAAAGTTATTTCTATTTGCTTGTTAGCTTATGAGCTATGCGCTAACAACAAAGCGATCACAGCCTCAAACTGCATTAAATGAAACATCAACTTAAAAATAGCCCTCTGTAAATAAAGGTAATAATTATTCAGACGATACATAACCACAATGCAATCAAAAGGTATAAAAGTATGTGCAGATGCGACTGGATTGGATCTGGGATGCAACAACATGCTGCTACAATGCTCTGACTTCCTGAATGGGTCACATGACATCACTACCTGTGACTCACCTGTGGCTCTTAAATTGACATTACCTTAATACAGAAACACCTTGTATTTGCATTCAGAACTAGAAACACACTAACTGTAACAGTACAGTATTATTGGTTATTAGCTTAGTTTAGCTGCCAGGTTGTGAACATGAATTCCGTTTACAGTCAATATGTGTCATGACATAATCTGACATACTCAATAAGACAAATATGACAAATCCAAACAAAACAGATCTTTTCCCCACACTTCTATTTCTAGGCGGGCATCCTAGTTTAATAAAACCTACCTTGTTTTCTAGACAAAATTACAATTATCTTACTGGATTCTTGAACAATGTTTTGTTCTCCATTTTTCATACATGGTTACTGTTTGTAGCCGATCCTCCAGATTCTCCTCAGAGTCCCATTTTGCTGACTCCACATTTCTGCTTCAAAATTACTCCATAAATTCATTCGAATGCAAGAAAACAGTATCAGAAAGTAACAATTTTCTGGGAGAAGATCTCACTTATATGTCTATATGATTATTTGTAACTTTGACTTCATATTGTAACCCTTATAAATTGTGGACTCACTCGTCTCAGGGGCTGTGGGTCTGGCGGGTTACAATGATCTTGGTTTTGTCTTTTTTTGCGGTCTTCCATGCTAACAGATTCACCAGTACGGCAGGACAGATTCAGCAGATTTATTGATAACACCACATACACTACGCGCCCAGCGCTCTCTCTTCGTCCGTTCCCTAAAACTGCTGTACCAGAACATAAAGTAGGAACCAACATTGAGCAGGGCAGTAACACAAAAAAATATCTGATTAAATAATTAATTAAATAATATGTATGGTCCAACATAAATTAATACCAAAATAATAAACAACTCAAACAAATGTAAATGAATATAATAATTAACAAATCTAGTATTACAATTTGAATATGTCATATGAATGAATATGAAGGGGACTGCGCCCTTTCAAAACAACCCCTTTTACACCACACATAATCATTTGGTTGTCGATACAAAAATACTGATCAGAGAAGCTATATGTACAGTTTGAAAATTTGTTTATTTTACTTGAGAATTTTGATTTTATGCAATTTTTTTTCAACCTTCTACTTTTAATATACCTATTCTGTATGTTTATTTCACAGTGCAGATTCACAACATGACCAAAGAGAAGGACCAAATATTTCCAATAACTTAAAATCACCTGTAATTTCTTTGTGTCATACAATCTGAGAATGAATACATTTCTTAAAACTCGACAGTTGTTCTACAGAAGCATCTCTGGCACACCAGAGCTTTGAGTTTGATGCTTACAAGATTTTAAGATACCCATATTCATTTATTGTCATTTTACAACTACTGCTGATACTGAGCTGCTTTGGCTCTTTCATTAGGTTTTACAATGCTGCTTTATTTTGCCCTGCATTTATGTCTTGGCCTGTATGAGTCAACAGTCATCCAGCTGATTATGGTGCATGTCTGTTCTCTGGCATCTGACATCTGTCTGACATTTAATTATAGTCACTTGGTGAATCTGACAAACCATGTATTATTCTTACATTGTCATTAAAGTCAATGCTATATGGCTATTAAAAGTGCTGCATTGGCCTCAAGGCTGTTCTCAGACATCTGTTTTCCCCTCTTTTTCTTTCTTTTTTATCATGTCACACATATCTACTGTTTCTCAGACTGCATGAGTGAGCCATCATAATACTCTTGACAGGGTCGCGACCTTTTCAATCTCAACCAGTCAAAACATGATCATCGAGCTTATTGCTTATCTCACAGTAGAAGTCCAGTGTCCATCAAGATCACATGCATCACTAATCACCTGATGATCATGGCCTCCCTGGTCTGTTACAGGGTCACAGTCAGAGCAGCTGTCCCAGTCCTACCTATTTTATCTTTTGACATATAGTAGACACTTTAAATAAACAAATATATCTGCATTACTTAACTCTTACAGACTCCTTATGACAATGTTTCTTGAATTACAGGGGCGATGATTTACTGGTCAAAAGTACATAACTTGATACCATGTCATTGATTTTCAGGGCAGCAATAGTTTGAGGAAAATAATATAGCAAAGTATAATAGTAATATTAAATGTTAACAGTATGTGTGACTCGCACATAATTGAAGATGGGGGATGTCTCTCTGGCATCATTATTCTCTGGCACAAATGTATTCAGTGACACAATACATAAATGTATCTAAAAGGTGTCATGATATATACAACAGCAAACAGAGCCATAACTATACACACACCTTTAAGTCTATCTTAAAATACTGTTACGTTGTCCTATTTTCATTGTCCTAATAACCTATGTTTTGTTTTGCCGTTGCAGATGTGGGAGTGGCCCTGGTCACCGCTGATTGGCCAGAGTGTTTAAAAGACCCTGACGGATGCCCGCTCTCTCTCTCTCGCCCACTGCTTGGCTCCTCCTGCGCTGCTGCCCAGTTGATCCAGGACGGAACCGGCGTCTGCACCCTCCCGCTGCCTGGCTTGCCTTGCTTTGTGTTTGCTTCTTGTTTCAGTTTAGGTTTGGTGTGATGAGCGGTAGTCTTTTTTTTCAGTCTTTTCCTTTTCTCTTAGTGCTAGATTTTGGTTAGGCAGGGATAGGGTTGACTGGCGAGGTCCGATGGGATAGCCCCTGCCAGTCAACCTCACTTTGTTTGAGTTATTGCCGTCTCATCACCAGCCTTTGTTCCGTGTACTTTAAGAAATTGATTGTCACCATTAGGGTCTGAGTTTTTCTGTTCTTTATTACATGAATAAATCGCTTTATTGTCACTTTACAATTGACTGTGGGGGACTTTATTTGTTTCACGTGTCACGTTTTTCCCCGGCCGTAACAAATACTGACATGCAGTTATGCACATTGAAAGGGTTATTGCTGGTCACCTAGCGGCAAACAGATCCCTTATTAAAGCAATTTCAGTGTAAATGATAAGAGACAGAATTCACAGTCCAGTCCAGTTTGAGTAGTCAAGTAGTTATCCTCTCAAGTTGCATTGCCTTAAGTATGAAATCCCCCCTTTGCTTGTCCTTGTTCTGCATGAAAAAGAGAGTTAAACACCACTTAATTCAATAAAGAGTTACTGCAGGGGGAAAAAAGCTCTGCAAGATAGCATGCTTAAAATGTCATTTAGCTCAGTCACTTGCTGTACAGTAAAGGTTTATGCAGTTTATACTGACAGAGGAGGCTAAACTGAACTGGATGGTGCAAAGCAGCTAATAATGATAGATCCAGCGCTGTTCATGCAGCTAATGGTCAATGATGCAAATTTGAATATTAAATTTCACCAAAGCTGAGAATGTGTAATCTTTCGCTGTGAAATTTCACTGTCACTGATACTGCTCTGACCAGACCTTGACCTGCTATTCCTGAAACCAAACATTTTCTGCAAAGTCAAATCAGGTTTTTTAACCATCCTGACATTGTTTGGGTGGTGTCTGGGGTTTTTAGTGTCGTTATAGATGATCCATCAAATAGTCCTGTGACTTATAACTTAGTGTTTAAGGTGTCTGAAACAGAAACACTTTGCTTATGTTTGCTTCAGAGTTTGGACTAAAAGTGATGATAAGCTCTCATCCCTTCAGGTCTAGGGCCCATTGCCTGGGGCCTACTTTGTACCAATAGCATCAGCGCATTAGTGTTGCACTCAGTGACCCTGACTGTGTGAGTGGCTTTGTGCATACATATTTGTGTGTGTGAGTATAAGCATATGATTGCCCATCTGTGTGTATGTAGGTGTGAGTATGTGCAGGCCCCTGTGCAGCACCATGTGGTGATGGTGTTGGTTGGATCTCTGTCAGGGGTCGTCCCTACCCTCAGGGTGAGCAGACCTTGCGGACCACAGTTTCACCCTGCCTGGAAGTCAGAGAGAGAGAGAGAGAGCTGAGCAAGCAGAGACAGCCACCAAACACACTCACACTTTCCACTAACATTCCCTTCACACATCTAAGAAACACGCACCCACACATGCTCACATGCGCTAAAAGCAAACATAGTGCGACACATGAAATACAAGACTGCATGTTCACAACTACGTAAAGTTAGGAAACACACACATACACAGATGGTGAGTGCAGGCTGGCAGGAGCTGGCAGGAACACAGAGCTGCATGCTGTTACTGTCACATACTGTAAAGTAAAACTGCGAGTGAAGAGGGCATGGTCAAAAGTATCCACAGTATTTCAAACATAAGAAATCTCATCAGAAGCCCTGTTCTCTGAATATTTGTAGACAGCATGAAACTAAAAATCTTGAGACTCAGTCCAATGTAGTGACTCTATGAGGCTGTATTATACTGTTTTATAGACATCAAACATGCTCACAATGCTGCTTTCACACAATGTTTGGGAGCAGAAAAACCCCCAACCCTTATTCCATCTTGGGAGATTTTTAGCCTAAGTACCAACCTTGTAGTCTACTATTTATCACAGAGTACTTCACAGAAATGTTTACCAAAATCACCTTTTTGAAACCAGTTAAATTTTCTAAACTGTGGCACAAAATAACAACTTTTGTGTTCCCAGTCAAAACTGACAAGTATGATTTATTGATTGAAAACAAAAGCCCAAATGTACACAGGGACAGCTTCACCATACTACTAGTAATGCTTGAACCATATACTGTATGAACAAGTTAAAATTTTCTATTGTAGCTCTGAAAAGACAGTGCTATAGTATCCATTGTTCCTCAGTTTTTGTCCTCTCATGAGCATGTTGGGCAATGTACTGATGTTGTTGCATGTTCTTTGCAAATGTATACACCGCATGTGTGGCACAAAGCTTGTTTTTTTTTATCTCTTGATCCACAGAGTTGGCTACTCTTTCTTTTGACCCCTCCTTCTCTGGTTGGCGTGGAAGTTGCTGAAAACTAGACTGTCAGCAGGTTGCCATGGAAGCCAAAAAGGGGCATAAGGGGCATAAGTTATTGTTGTGTGTGTGTGTGTGTGTATACGCACGTGTGTGTGTGTGTGTGTGTGTGTGTGTGTGTGTGTATGTGTGCTCATAGATGCCTGCATGTTTTGTGAGAAAGGAGAGCAGATATGTGCTTGAACTCTGTTTTAGTCATTTTTGACCGAGAACATCATAGGCATATACAAGTTCCATAAAACACACCAATTTCTGTAAAAATATTTATGTTATGGTTCAAATGCCACTTGTGAACAAAGTCATGGAACCTCATGACAAATGGATGAAATTTACTGCACTTTTTTAGAGGGGAATTTTGTTAACGGGTCAGATTTGACTGGTACACAACAGGAGGGTTAAAGATCCTTTGCAAATAGATGTTTTGCAAAAAAAAAAAGAGTAAGGTTTTATACATGGACAACAAAACACTGTACAATAGTTCAAACAGACAAAATATATCTCCAAGTAACAGTTAAAAAATGGACAAAGTGATCAGTTATCTCTAAAAGAAATTGGAAACTCAGTGTGGGCGAGGGCAATAACAGGAGAATGGTGAAAAGACCGACAACACCACCTGGGGAATTGCACGAAAAGAAATACTGTCTCAAGAACCTTGAATATTATTTTGGAAGATGAAAAAGCACCCAGACTCATTACTGACACAAGGTAAACATGTTTTCACAACAAATCAAATGTTCTGAAAAGATCAGAATAATCAAATAGACAGGGACCAGGCAGGAAAGAATATTAATAACCAAATGATAGTTACTGAAATCAGTAAGTTGAATAAGATTAGTTTTTTATATGGTAATAATATTTTTATATTGTAATTGTAGCTAAAAAAAAAGACCTTAAAACAAAATCTAAAGCGGTAAATCAACTGTAAGTATCTAAAACTGTAAGTCCAACAAACTAAGCAAAACAGGGAAACCTGAGCTGAGGCCACTTGTGGAGAGGCAGACGAGACTGAGAAGAGCCCAGGAGTGCTACCACTTACACACCTCTGCTGCAACAGCAGTCCTCACAACAAAAATGGTGCACTTCACATCTGTGTACCTCACAATGGGTACCCAGGCTCCCAACAATATGACTGTCTGCCTCACTGAAAAAGAGGGAGCCAATACGAAAGAACCACAAATAAACAACCAAGCTGATTTCAACAATACAGGCAAAAGAATGAAAACCATGAAAGCAAAATCAAAACGAAAGAGAGCAAAACAGCAGCAGGTGAATGTACAAAGGGAAAACAGAAATTGACAGGGTTCACCATGTTGCATACTGAAATAATTCACTTTGATGTCACGATCCCACTCAGCCCCTCTGGTGCTGGCCATTAACACACATAATCACTCAGAGGTAGGCAGAAGGTAGGTAGGACGACAACGAGGTTCCAGCACACAAAGCTAGAGCAGAAGGCAGTCAACCAAATGTGCAGTGTAAAAGAGACTTGTGCATGTTAAGTGATCACATCACGACAAGGAATACACACCTGGTAACACCAAACAGTACCAGCCACAGCAGAGGCAACGCAGGGGCCAAAAGACTGAGCACAAGCCAAGACACTTATAGAATCTTGCCCTGATTAGGGAATTGGTTCATTTGCACTAAGGGAGCATCCCCATCTCATTAGTTTCAAATATGTACATCAAGGAACAATGATGAGCCTCTGCAAAAAAACGTGTTAATCGATATGTCACTGGAGGTTCCTGGAGTCATAAGACCACAAAAGTCATTAATTTGGGCACTGTGCATATCTGAACCAAGGCCAATGAGAATATGGAGATATTTCACTTTGGACCAAAGTGATGCACCGACCAACTAACAAAATGACATTGCCACAACTTAAACCCAGAAATATGGCTGAAACCAAAGAAACGTGACAACATGACTCAGTGTACCGAAGTTGTATTTTATTTCTTCTCTGAAATACAAGCTCTTGTGCATTTGACATGCTGTGGGCTTACATTCAATCAGTGCCCATTTTTTACACCTGCGTTTTCAGTGCAAATGTGATCGTCTCCTCAGGCTGCAAAAGTTAACTGAATAACAGACATTAGCCCTGCATGAAAAAACAAAAACAAACAAACAACAAAAACAGGCCTTCAGACATTAATTTCAGTGAGACCGTGCAGTGCAAAACAAGAGTCTATGATCAAAAAACAAAACAAAAAAACCCAAAAAACATTTCATTACCAAAAAAATCAAAGAAAGTAAGAGAGCATTTTTAAAAAGTTTGTCCTAACTTTTTCTCACCCCGAGCCATTAATACATCTATCTCAAAGGGAAATAATTGTTGGACGTGGAAAAGGTCAGCACTTTCCGGTCATTTCTTTAGCCTAATGGCTGACAATAGCAGCATGAAGTCACCATCTGCGTGCGCCCTCCACCCGGACACATGGCTGCTGCAGGCACAGCCCTGAAGACATGAAGGACACAAACAGAAGGGCCACTGCCCTCAGTTTCCTCAATGGATTGTTTGAAATATTACATCAAAAAAAGATGACACAACTCACATAAAAATGTGGAAATATCACTGAGCTCAGACTTATATTCACATACTGTACATTGTTGCATAAGGCCATGTCTTATATATTGTACTGTGGTGGAAACTCACCTAACCTTATATGCAAGGTGCTAGTGCTAGTTGAAATAATTAGCTCACAAAACAAAAATATGACATCCTCTGGCAAAACAAATGAAAATAGCCACAGATAAAAAATAAAAAAAATTGAGAAATGAAAATGCAAATTCAAACCCTGGCAGAATAATAATAGTATTTTGGCTGTTTCTTGCTTGAGAACCCTAAAGTGACTCAACATGAAACGCCTCTGAGAATGATTTGATTATTTGTCTCAAAGTCCAACCGAAATTAAACTGCTTTCTTGTTTGTCTGCTGGAGCGTACACGTCGTCTCCGTAAATTACTTGTCCGGTGTTCTCATTTTAGAAAAAATAATCAGAAACCAGAAGGCATAAATTTATATTTCATATTATTTGATGTAATGAAGGTTTTCCTAGTATTTAGAATTACAAGCCAGAAAACACCAGGGACAATCAAAGTGCCAGCACTATTCATCTTATTTAATTACAGAAAAACAAAACAAAAAAAACATGATAACATGTAGAAATAAAACTCTTCTGAAGACACTTTAAGTGCTTTTTGCTTTGTGTGTGTCCAAAAACTCTCTTTTAATTCACTATATAAACATTGCTTATAGTTTCAAAGTGGTAGCTGCTTTGATGCATTACTACCTGTTGAGACATTATTGAGACTAATTCTCAGTGTGGTGCTCATATCGAGCCTCCTTGGTGGTTTTTTATTTGACAGAATATTATGTGACGCAGCACCTAGTACATGTCATCTGTCCATCCTCTGAACTCTGATTCATTCCTCTGCTCACTGAGAGCGGTTCCAGCAGTGTTTACAGTCTGCGAGGATGCGTTTGTTTCATCTCTGTGTGGGCGCTGGGTTATGGTGGCTCTGTCTTACTGGAATATAGTGGTGCTGACATGGAGATGCAATGTTCCAGTGGAAAAATAAAACGAGAATTTGCAAAAAGAAACTGTGAGTGATGAAGCCAGTTTTAACAAGGTGATGGTGAAAGTCTGTGTGAATGCTGTGGGAGGGTGCTCAGCATCCACAGCACTTTTGAAAACATTACTGAGAGTAACTGTTAGGTGTCGAGCACATGTACGAACCCAGTTCCAAAAGTATGGGACGCCGTGTAAAATGTTTCTAAACAGAATTTGATCCTTTGCAAGTAACTTAAACCCCATATTTAACTGAAAACATTGTGAAGACAACACATCAAATGTTGAAACTGAAAAAAGAAATACTGTTTTATGAAAATATTTATGTTCATTTTAAATTTGATGGCAGCAATGTGTTTTTAAATTGTTTAAAAAAATTTAAATAAAAAAAAAATGTTTACCTTTGTGTTGTATCACCTATTTTTCATGTTTGGGTCATTGTAGATTTTTGAAAGTGAAATGTTTTCTAATTCTTGCCTAATATAGGATTTCAACTGCTCTCTCCTTTGTCATATTTTTTTGTTTCATGATGCACTGAATGTTTTCAGTGGGTGACAAGTTGGGACTGTGGGCAGGCCAATTTAGCACCCGGCCTCTTCTACTACGAAGCCACGCTGTTGCTGTTGTTGTACGTGCAGAATGTGTTTTGGCATTGCTTTGCTGAAATATGCAAGGTCATCCCTGAAAAACAAAAAGTCTACTTGGCAGCATATGTTGTTCCAAAACCTGTATAAATTGTTCAGCATTAATGATGCCTTCCCAGATGTGTAAGTCACCCATGCTATAGGCACTTTTGCATCCCCATACCATTTGAACTGTTCGCTGATAACAAGCCGGTTGATCCCTCTTGACTGGGCTGAGGTCACGCATCTGCTCTCTATAGGCACAAAATGTGTGTTACATGATAACACTTGTACAGGTATTCATGCATTCAACCATGCATGTGTATAAATGTCTAAGTCGCCTCAGAGTGTGTGTGTGTTACATTCATCTTTGTGTGTGTGTGTGTACAGTCCCATGTCATAACATGTCAAGCTAAAATGCTCTAGCTGTGCCCGAGAGATTTTGATCCTAAAATGCTCTGAAAAGCTTTTCTCACCAAGCTGTTCCCTTATCAGGCCAGGAGAGGAGAAATGCGCTGCGCTGTGTGTATCTGTGTGTGTGTATGTGTGTTTACATGTTAACTATACATCTGCATTCTTTTGCCTTCCCATTTTCGCAGTTAAATAAATACCAGTACAGCAATATACAAGAGGCTGACAGTTAATAACTTTGAACCTAAATGACCTCATGCTTATATGTAGAAGTCACGTGACAAGCTGTCTGACCATGACATGTGTCTGTGTGTTATTAGTGAAGAGTTGCTTCTTGGTATGTTCCTATAATGAGCAAGAACATGTACATTGTTTAAACATTGGGCCATGGATAGCCTGACCTAAATAATTCTACAGTTTCATTTAGCAGATGCTTTTATCCAAAGCGACGCACATTCACATACTGATGGAACAGCCATCAGGTACAATTTGGGGTTCAGTATCTTGCCCAAGGACACTTCGACACATAGACTGCAAGCCAGGGATCGAACCGTTAACCTCCCGATTGGTGAACAGCTGCTCTACCTCCTGTGCTACAACCCTCCCATCTACAAGAACCGCCCCCATAAATAAGAACATCATATTATTGATTGGTAAAGCCAAAGTGCTCGGGCTGAGATTTCATGTTGTATTGTTTTATGTTACTGAATCAAAGTAAATTTAATTTGAGTTCTTTGACATTGTTCAGCAGAAAAAGGCCATATAATGTCAACATTAAAACTGACCTAAACTAATCACAAATAGAAAATAGAAAAAACATGTTTGTGAGTATTCACCCTCTCCAAGCATTTAGTAGATGAATCTTTCTAAAACATGCCGACTGCTAACACTGATTTCAGACAATCTGATTGGTCCATCCATTTTATGGTTTCACGATCTGTCTATTCTGTTCAAGCAACGACCCACAAATGTTTTGTTTAGTTGCAGTAAAGCAAGGGGAACATGACTAAAGGCTACTTCGGACACAGCACCATTTGTGGTTCAACTGTCCGCCACAGCGTGCAGCTGAGCAAGCATGTCAGGGAAGAGCTAGTGTGGCTAGCCAGTGGGTTTCAGAGTGAAGTGGTGCCATTGTCGCATTGTGTCTGAAAGGGCCTTAACAGTAGTACAGGAAAATGTCGCATTAACATTTTAAAACGTAAGCTGTCAAACTGTCACTAATAGCACATATAGCAGTCTTTGGTAACTCAAAGTAATAAAGTTACAAAGCAAAAGAGTATGTACAATTAATCCCTAAAAAGCATTGAGTGATATTTTGACAGTTCCAAGACTTGGAGTTGTGGCTCATTGTTGTTAATTACCTGTCATTTAGTCGTTTTTATTTTAATGCGCCTGTTTGGTAGTTTTGGGTCTGCTCACAGAACAGAGTGGAGCAGACTTAAATCTTAATGTTAACGAGTAAGGTTAACATGAGCTCCATGATATGGTTGAAAATGCTGATCTTTTAATGTTTACAGGTGATTCCTTTTAAAGCAAGAATATGTTAAAAGAAGGCTTAAATATGCACTTGATGGCTACACGTAATATAATTCTAAAAACCAACGGGTCCCATGCAAAATGTTGGGATCCTCACCAGCTGATAATCCTTTACTTAATTAATGGTGTGTTCAGTTACTACAACATGTAGATTTGAAGTAAGGTGCTTCAATTCAAATGTTCATATCTGTTTTGGTATTTAAGAGCTTTGCAGGCGTGTTTTACAAAATAGACTAACTTTGTTAAGCTCTGCAGGCAGTCGGCATTTATTAGTGCAGGTTCCAATTTTGGAAAAGGTAAAAGAAAGTGTACTGATAATTTTCCATATATTGTAAATGTATCGCCGGGAGCTGTTAAATAAAACCATATTCTTCAACAGCGTGCAAATCTGCCAGGGCAGATGGAGCATCGGTGCTTGCTCAAGGGCACTTTGACAGTAGCTGTTTAAAGAGGGAGAGTGTTAGACATTCTGTGTCCCAGCTGGCCCAGCTTGGGGTTATATCTAATGGCCTTTTCATTCAGGAGAAGACAGAAGGAGGTTAAGTAGTGCGCACAAAAATCAGACACAGAGTGCAGAGTTATAATTGAATGAATGTGTGGGACAGAAGTAATCCTCCATTTGTCTTTTCACACAGGATGAAATGGAGGACAAGAGAAGAAAGAAAGTGACAGTGAGTGGAATAAAAGTTCAAGCCGTGAGGTCAAAGTCTGGGCTCTGGGAATGCGTAGTCATCTGGTTTTCATTGAGAAGGGCAGAGGGACGGAGAGAGACACAGGCAGAGGAAGTGGAGGATTATGGACAAGCAGGCAGATTGAAAGAATGCCAACAGCCCATGAAACTCTGTCACCTCCTAGTTTACATTTACACTAATTGCATTGCAGCCCCATGCAGTGTGTGATTTAATGTGTGAACATTAAATCACACACTGCATAGCAGATAGCTTTTGCTTTGTGTAATTGGATTACATAACTGTTTGTTTGCAAAATACACCTTTTCACCACCAAATTTCATATTAAATTTAGCTGCACTTATAGGTAACAAATCAGATAACATGCACATTAAATCTCAGCTAATTTCAAGCCCAACAGGCTAATGGTACAATTTGACAGCGTGGCTAAAATAAATATTGCAAAATGGTTTTGCAGAAGCATGTTTGTAACAAGGGTTATTGTCGCTCCC
Organism: Centropyge bicolor; assembly: GCA_037975185.1. Taxonomy (NCBI): domain Eukaryota; kingdom Metazoa; phylum Chordata; class Actinopteri; family Pomacanthidae; genus Centropyge; species Centropyge bicolor. Next base: position 11,555,354 of record JBBMOC010000002.1, read on the forward strand.
CGGACTTAATTAAATAGCTTCAGAACAGCCACTAAATATTTTCTGTCATTAAGATATTTAGTATTTTTTAAGGGTTGTCTCATGCACACCTATTAAACAACTGTGTAGGAAAATAATTGAATGTACTGTAAAATAAAGCACAGCACTCATGCACACTGTCAGCACAAAAAAGATTTAAAATGCATTCAGTCAGGCATCACATTCACAACAAAAAACAACATCTTTATAGTACAGGCACAGGCTCCAACAACCTGATGAAAAAGGAATCAAATCACCAACAACCGAGACAACTACATCATCAAAAATAGATCAAAAACATCCCTGAGACAAACATGAGGCAAACAATACATCTTTAGATCCAAAGAATGCAATAGATTGAAAGAAGGAGAATAAGGAGAAAGAAGGAAATATTACATTGAATGGGCAATACAAAATGTTTTTTTCAGCAAGTACATACTTACTTCATTAATGCAAAGGCTCAGTGGAATGCTTTTTTTTTTTCATTTCACTGTAAAATATGTTAACAATATTCATCTATTTGTATACTCTATATATAATCTTATTATAACACATACAGATAATGTCTAGAATTCTAAAATTAAAAATAAAAATAATGTGTAAAAATAAAATAAAATTTCAAAACAAAATAAATAGAAATAATAACACATCTACTACAAATTTAATGTTTATACCCAGCTACATATTTACATAGCTATGCAATGCAGAGTGTTATTCAATAAGGCTCAGTTACGGTGGCTATGGTAGTTTTAAAGATATGCAAATCTGAATGTAAAACATATACAATTAAGTCTAGAAAAGAAAGTGCCAGTTTCATAATGATACTATGTTGCTGTATTATACTGAAATAGCATCAGGTTCAGTTTACCTTCACTGAGCAACCCGACCTAGCAGACACATCCTTTTTCCAGACTAACATAGAGATACACTTCATTGTCTCATTTTTTCAGCTTCCAGGCAATATACTTTCAATACACTGCCACCCAGTGGATACAATTGGCATTGCACAATCTATGAAATGAGAGGAACGAGGACTATGAGCCAAAAATGGGTTTTGCTGTATTTCTATTACAGCAATTTAACACCGACATAGCAGCAAAACATTCACTGCTGACATAGTAAGTATTACATAGTGGAACTTTATGATGATGCGATAAGAAAAATTAAAAATATTAAACGGTATCCTCTGGGGAACATGACTGTGTGTACAAAATGTCATAGCAATCCATCCAACAGTATGTGGAGCTTTTTCAGTCACTGACCATCTGGGATCTCTACAGTTTATTGTTGAATTATTAAAAAAATTGAAGTCTCTGAAATCATATCAGAAAATAGACAGGTAGAAGTAGAGAGACAGAGGTAACTTAGACTGATAGACATGGAATGTGATTGTGGATTGGCCTGTTTTGAAGGTAAAAACTTGATAAAGGAGACAGATTTGAGTGTGATGCACCCATTCATTAATTTAGCATCAGTGAACTTTGTTTGTCCCTCGCATTATTTCACCAGTTACCTTTAAACTAGATTTCACATGCAGATTTTAAAAAAAGGCTAGTATATTTAGAATCTCTTCACATACTTAGTCACAGTACTTCCAAGATAAAATCTACCCAAAACTGACAAGAGAACATCCAGCCCCACTTAGAAAAATTTAAGAGAAATAACAGCTGTAGGCTAAATGAACAGCAGGCTGTTGTCTAAGTGATTATACTCCCCAAGACTAATCTAACATTGACGTTGCGTACTAAGGGTTTAACAAATCACAAAACTCATGGTTTGGTCACAGATCAGCAAAAACAAAACAAAACAAACTCTCGCTCAATATCCCACTGAGAAGACGGTACAGACTATCGACACTGAAGTCTAATGTGCTACTGTGCGTATGATACGTGTCTAAGGGAAGGCAGCAGATATTACGTAACTTTCAATAAACATCACAATCTCATAATCGATTCCCAGTTACGCCACTGAAGACAGGATTACACTCAATGGAGATGAGAGGGACAGCTTTCAAATCAGTCGCTCATCTGTAATCCAGTCACTGTGCTACAGAGTAAAACACAGCACCCATTTCTCTTTCCTATTCTTTCACTGCAACTCTGCATGGGAATGTTAATTTAAAAATTAACAGCAGTGGTCAGCTGTACATTTCACACTATGATATATCATATTATTTGCAATCAGTCACAGATCAACTATGTTCTATTAAACACACACACACACACACACACACACACACACACACACACACACACACTCTGCACTGCTTCATGTTAGCTTTGCAACATCCCAAGCCAGTATTGGGATAACAGGCTTCATTTTAATACCACGTATGGAACCTTTCATCAGCAACACAGCAGGTCCACAGCCTGTTCTGCTGTATGCACTGTGTATATGGGCTGTTCACACTGGGCAAGTTACAAACTGCAGAGAAATGTATGTAAAACATGTGGTTCAAAAACTGTCAGTGGCACATTAGCATCACAGCAGTTGTACAATGACAAAAAGTTTATATAAGAATGCCTCTGACAATGATGTAGCGTAATGTATATTGGTGTGGTGATGGTGTTATCATACATTTGCAAATGTAAGTTTTAATGTCTTTAAACTATTTACAAATCTTTCAAGCATATAATATGCCTATGGAATTCATCTAAACCTGTTTTATATACAGAAAACACACTCTATCTCTCCACTCTTCTGTGACTGCTGCGACCCAATATGACTGAATTTGCAGATGCTGTTCCCAAAACGAAATCACTATGTAAGCAACGATAACCTAATAAAAGCCTGCCTTCCGCAGCTAGAAGAGGAGTTGCTTGTTGAGATTGAGGATCGCTTTTGACATGACTTTGGCTCTGGTTCTGAATGTGGAGTGTGGCCATTGGTAAAATGAAAAAGCATTGCTCAAGGGATGGCACGGTCTTGACTGAAATACATCAACAACTTGGATAGACTGCCATGAAATTTTTGACATTCATGGCTTCCAGAGGATGAATCCCAATGACTCTGGAGATCACCAGACTTTACATTGACTGGCAGCATTTAACAAGATCTATAGGATTGATTGGCGGATTAAAATGGCTCCACAACTGCTACACAGATTTTCATAAAATCTGACACACGGATCCCAAGCACCACTAAACAGTGGAGTAACGCAAGGTGAAAACTGGCTTCATATTCTGTGTGAACACACATCACTCGCCTTGCTTCATGAATAATTGCAAAAGATTTTTAAAAAGGCACATTCTTGCACATTTGCAGGGATTGTGTGAATATGCGTTAATTTGTGAGTGCAAGAGCACAAATTCCTGAAGGGATTTATCAATTCAATTGTATTCATTTAAAAAGAGATTATCGATTATCTCAAGTCACTTTTCATATAGAGCACGTCTGGACTGCACTCTTTATAAAAGGTGGGTGTAAATAATAACATGTTTCGTAGAATCTGATAACATTTCATGGCATTGATCATTCATGTCTTATGTGGCTTAAAGTGTGGCTGACTTTCTCTGTGCAAAAATATCCTCACTTTATGTGATTTGATGTTGTCAGAACCTAATAAGAGCTCTGGGTATTGATGCTAATATGATGATCCTAATTTTAGAAGAAAAAGAAGACAATGATCAAATTTAGGGCAACAAAAAATAACCACCTGCTTGTAAGTTATTTATTACTTCTAATGACAGTAAGAAAAAATAGGCAATATTTCACGTGCAGTTTTGAATAAGAAGCACACTTCTATTCATTTCCCTGGTCCGGGGAGGCTCAGTTTGTTCTGTAGACTTGCCTTTGGGCCTGTGGTTGTTTAATCATTTCCACTGCCTTCCTGTGTCATTTCATCATGATTTCATCATGTTTTCGGAAGATCCCGACAGAGATCTTTTTATTTGATCTTAAAGGGGTTTTGGATAGGTTGTGCTTTTTCACCAAATCACCCCAGGAAACACTGAGTCTTCAGAGGATTTTTCGGATGTTGCACATTTGTATCCAAAACTGAGTAGAGAGCTGCAAAAGAAACTGATTTGTGGTTCACTGTCATTTTGTCAAATTGAACCCTGTAAGAAAATACACAACTTTGTTCCTTGCAGTTGTAGGTGCAGCACTTTTTAATTTCTTGTTCAAAGCATTGCAATTATAATTTGTTCAAGTAAAACCCACTATTTAATCTATAACATGTATTAAAATGTACTCAAAAAGACTGACATGGGACTTGAAACAGGTAGGCTCTGTTAACGAATTGGTAAGTTCTCATCATGAACCCAGTACGGAAGTCTTTTTGTGTGATCAGAATTTATCTGATTAGTCTCTCACATTCGAGCAACACTCTGGTGTTAGTCTTAAATTTGGAGTTTGAAGAAAAGCAGGGCAAGAGAAATTACCTAGATTATTGATCAGATTGGAGATGGATCCCATTTACACATTGCCTTAATTTGCTGCTTGTATGTGGATATCTTCTCTGGAACTAAAAATGCATGTTTATGGAAGATATACATGCACATAGAATACAATCTGAGTGGAATGGAAGTTCACCCAGACATAAATGCAGTCTCAAAGTTCAAAGGTCAACTCTACCTCCTCCATCTAGCTTGAGCAAACCTTGCAAATGCTGCAAGTAAAAGTCACTCTATGTCGTCCGCTTGCAAAAAAAAAAAAAGAATGACACCTGTGGACAATGTTACTTTCCTTGAGTTGGGACTCTCCGTGATTTTAAGTGTGAAAGCTCCACCTAACTCATTCTCTTATAACATGTAGTTGCCATGTGGGCAGAACCAAGGTAACACATATTACAGTTTTTTTCTATCGGTTTGGCTCATTTCTTGAAACAGAAATTACATTCTCAAAACAACGTGGACAATTCTCCAAACTGCTTGGCAATTGTTCACAACAGAATGGCATTTCTCATTCATTTCTTCAAATTGCAAATGTCTTAGTACATGTTTCAATATCTCATAACATCTTTGCAAATGATTCAGCACAGGTTGCCTGCTGTTAGCACAATGTTCAAGTGAATAGATCTGGTCGATCCAAACTGATTGTCAGATTCTCAGTCTAATGGTCGTTCTTTCCAAAACATGTCAGCATCATTTCATCGTATAAGTCATCACATGCAGAATAGTCTGTTCACTTGTCAAAATTAGTCAAGAACATAATACCATGAATATCATATATGAATCTCTTGGAACACTTGATAAAATGATTCATTGAGGATCAGGTGAAACTAGAACTCGACTAATGAAGGAGGAGTTTCACACATCTCAGATGACCAATCAAACAGTATATTCAGTTACCTGCCAGGTGCTGTCTATGATTGTGAATGCTGCCAAACGTATATATAGAGCTTGACCAGGACCAGAACAATTTCTGAACATGGAGGCACCTGGCCAAGTAAATGAACCAAGGCAACTGCCTGCTGGAGGAAGAGGAAGAGGAAGAAGAAGAAGAGGAGGAGGAGTAAGGATGCGTGGTGGAACAGGGGGAAGAGGCCGAGGAACACAAAGACATCATGCTGTTCCAGATGAAATTCGAGCCACAATTGTGGACCATGTTATTAACCATCGCCTCACAATGGCGGAGGCAGGTCGCCGAGTGCAGCCTAATGTGCCCCGCTCTACAGTCTCCTCCATCATCCAAACCTTTCGCAGGGAAAACAGGTATGTACCCAGTCAATGATGGAATTATATATTGTATAGGACAGAACACTGCATAAAGCTAGAAATGTATTTATTTACTCATTTGCCTATTCATTTAGTGTGATGATACAGTTTACAGTAGTATTCCAGTCACTGTGCAGTCATGCATTAGAATTGTGGTACGCTTACTGTAAGTAAAACAACAATACAATTACATTGGTAACTCATTCTGTGAGAAATACATGAGGCATGCATTATGAATGGTAATACAGTGTTGTCCTTTGAATTCTATGTCTAGGATTGGACGACAACCTCACACCGGTGGCAGAGGAAAACTTCTAAATGAGCGGCAAGAACAAGAACTCTGTAACATGGTGATGGCGAATAATGCCATCACACTGAGACAGATCCGCACTGCAATCATAGAAGACCATACCATATTCCAAAATGTCACCTCTATAAGCATCTCCACAATAGGCCGGATACTGAACAAGAATCAGATGACCATGAAGCAACTATACAGGGTACCATTTGAGAGGAACTGTGATAGAGTGAAAGAGCTGCGGTACCAGTATGTACATGTAAGTCAGTTACTGGTTGTCTATCATTATAACCTTTTTACAATGAAGCAGTGGTTCCCAAACTTTTTGGCTTCAGTACCCCCTTTACCTGATTTCTGAATCCAAGTATTTGCTTTATCTGACTTCAATATTTTGCCTAGAAACTGCAACAGAAGACTGCAGCTTACTGTATGATGCAATTATCATTATAATCCTTATTTTGAAGAATATAACATACAATAAGAAAAGTGGTCCAGGAGCTGCAATTAGTGGCAACCAAGCAGAGCTATCTAATACTGTGGGTTTTACTGGAACATTTCAGTAAGTCTAATCATCAATGATTTTCCCTCCCCTTTCTCTCAAATATCCCTATGTACATGTACCCCAGGTTTGGAACCACTATGGAGTAGTGGTCAGTAGTATATTGAACTTGTGGAGGAGAACATGGAACATTCCTATGTAATTTTCTGTTTCTCTAGTGTATGACTCTTATGTTTGACTGATTTGATGATTTTTTTTTTTTTTACTTTATTGTAGAGGATAATGGCATTGGAAGGAAATGAGACCCCTCACATCCTCGTGTTTGTGGATGAAGCTGGCTTCAACCTGGCCAAGGGCCGAAGACGTGGCCGTAATATTATTGGCCACCGGGCCACGGTGGATGTCCCAGGCCAGCGTGGGAGCAATATCACCATGTGTGCTGCCATTTCTGAGAATGGTGTGGCCACTCACATCCCCAGTCTTGGCCCATACAATACACAGAAGCTCCTCATCTTCTTGGACCACCTGTATAGTGATTTGATCCCTGAAAATGAGAGAGGTCTCGTAGAGCCTCACCTACCAGTATACGTCATAGTATGGGACAATGTGAATTTCCACCGTGGCCCGCTCATCAGGGCCTGGTTCACAGCACATCCAAGGATGGTCATGGAATTCCTTCCACCTTACTCGCCTTTCCTCAACCCTATTGAGGAGTTTTTCTCCGCTTGGAGGTGGAGGGTTGTATGAGCATCAGGCTCAGAATCCAAGGTCCCTGCTCCATGCAATGGACGCTGCATGTGAAGACATCACAGGAGAACAGTGTAGGGGATGGCTGCGACATGCACGCCGTTTCTTCCCTCGCTGCATGGCGAGGGAGAACATACGCTGCGATGTAGATGAAAATCTGTGGCCAGACAGAGAGCAGCGTGTGGACGGCCAGGAGGATGAGGAGGACAGTGGCCAGGAGAGGGAGGGTGAGGACAGTGACCAGTGACCAGCGACCAGAAGTGTTGTCTTTATTTACTATATCATTTTCCTTGTTTTTTGTTTATGTGTTTATATTACAGCATGTTATGCTGTGTACATTTTCTTTTTACTCAGATATATTTGAGTTATGTTATGAGTGAATAAAAAAGGTTACAATTTCCTTGGCAGTATGAGTGCAATGTGTGATGTCAAACCTTGGAGGCTGCTCTTACATAACATCCTATTTTTTTCCAGTTTTATACACAATTGTATTCTGTTAGCTAGACAAAAAAAAAATACTATTACAGTAACCATTTTCAATGAAGGACTGGGAGAGGTGGACATGAGGGATGTTTCACTGCTCCTCTGCCATAGTGACAAAACACCTAAACATTTTGACCTGCAGTGCTGACACAACGCCAAAGGGACGATGCATTTTGGGGGCACTGACTAAATATATGGCAAAGAAATGTAGTTTTGACACATGAGTGAACAGTTTTTGGAGAGATATGAGCTTTTTGCAGGTGAACCATGTTGTTGTGCTGAACCATCCAGGTTATTTTGGCAAGAGAACCAAGAGTGTTGAGAACATCCGGTCTGTTTCAAGAAATGAGCCAAAGCAATTGAGAAGGATCTTTGCATTTTGGGGGGCACTGACTAAATATATGGCAAAGGAACTTAGTTTTGACACATGAGTGAACAGTTTTGGAAGAGATATGGGCTTTTGCAAGTGAGCTATGGTGTTGTGCTGAACTGTAAGACTGTTTCGCCAAATGATCTTAGAGTTTTGAGAATGTAATTTCTGTTTCAAGAAATGAGCCAAACCGATAGAAAAAAACTGTAAAATAATAGTCCACTGATTTAGAATTGCAATCAGGATGGACAGTTTGAAACTATTTATCCAAATTATTGCAACAGAAGCAAAGGCTTTATACAACCTATTTTAACATTTGCAGCTGTACTCGCCAACATCTGGAAACAGACTTAGATGTGTAAAATCAGTGGAGCCCCCTGGTTAATGAAAAGACCTTTGAAAAGGATGTCATTATTACAACAGTGTATCAGGATGCAGATCACAGATAGGGCTACTTCTCCCAGTTGGACTAGGCCTAGAAAACCCTCTAAGGATTGCGTTCAGAAGGCGTCCTTATAAGATGCTCAAAACACATCAATTGACTAGAGATCCTTTAAGCTAAACAAAAACTTATGTCAGCTGCAGTTGTATCTGCAGTCTCATTTTTCCAGTCACTGCTCAAAGCTCATGACAAAAGAGCAGCAGATCCACTGTTAAAGTGAGCTTTGCCTTCAGGCTCAGCTCCCGCTTCACTGGGACAGTTTGGTACAGGACCCACATTACTGCTGATGCTGCATAACCCCACTTGTTGATCTTAGGTTCTTATCCTCAGTGGTGAACAAGAGCTGAAGTAACTAGAACTTCATAATTTAGGACAGCAACTCATGCCAACCCCAAGAGAGCCAATGCACCATTTTCTAGCAGAGTGCTATCATAGTCTTTCAGACTAGGCAAGGCAAGGCAAGGCATTTTTATTGATAGCACATTTCATACACAGAAGTAGCTCAATGTGCTTTACATAAAAACAACAAAATCACAAGAATTAAAACATACAATTTTAAATACAATAAAACCTGCAAATTAACCCGAATAATATTATGAATGGAATAAAAACAAAGTATAGAAAAATAGAGAGAATGAAAGAAAACAAAAAGCTAGAAAATATAAGTGCAGTATAAAAATTAGCTTGCATTAAAATGAACAGAACAAACAGTGCAGATAAAAGATTAAAATGTCAATTCTTTAAAAGAGCTCACCCATAAGCACAAGAAAAAAGGAAGGTTTTAAACCTAGATTTGAAATTTTGAACATTTGGTGCTGACCTCAGTTCCCTTGGTAGTTTGTTCCATGTGTGTGCAGCATAACAGCTAAATGCTGCTTCACCATGTTTGGTTTGAACTCTGGGCTCGACTATCTGACCTGCGTCCATAGACCTCAGAGCCCTATTGGGATTATATTCCATTAACATGTCATTAGTGTATTCTGGACTTAGACCATGGACTAGTCCACCAGAGTCCTCAGACATAAATGTGCTAAACCAGCATGACTCTGCTGCTTTCTCATGTTGTGTTTTCACTTGTTTCTGTCCCACAAAAATATCCTAAAAGGTCAAATAACACAACTTTAAGAGGAAAGAAAATCTGGTATATTAAAAGCATGTACACAGGCACAAGCGCTGGTTCCAAATCAACTCACCTTGAATAGTTTGATGTTGGATGTGCAGACACATTTTTTTTTAGTTAATATAAAAATAAAAAAAACTTCACTCATTTACATACGTCTGAGTTCTTCTTGGGTTCACCACAGATGCCGATTTATTTATTTATTTATAATCTGCCACTGAATGAAGATTTACATGAAGGGCTAATGCTGGCAGTCCTTTTGCTTTCATGTGCAGGAATGAAAGTTTTCTGGATATTTTACTTATTCTGACTTGTTAATGAGCTCAAACATGAATCTCTGATAGACGACAACTTCAAACCCAACTCCATCTTTACACTGGTTATCACTGAGATTATTTTCCATGTGTTGGCAGTGGTATTTTCCAGTAACAGACTCAAAGCTGCGTTACACCGACACTGGTATTTAAATATCGGCAATAAGCTTCATGAATCACTGCTGACCTCCTCTGGGTCCACTTGTACGAAACAAAAAGTGAACCTCCTCTTTAATGACTTTTGCCATTGTTGTTGTCCACGTCCATCTCCAACACAGCTGTACAACTTTGAATCTGAATGCACAATCTTTTTCCTTTTCCTGCATAGCTTTAAAGTTTGCCAGAATGTGTCTCTGCACCTCTAAAAGTCTTTCATCTTTATCACCACAAAAAGTGCTGTTTTCACCACTTTTTGACTATTAGAGTTATTACATTATTCTGGCTAGATGGTTTTTATACTTCTGATAAGTTCCCCAAAGCACCTTAAAGGACCCCATCTCATTCACACACACACGCGCCTACACACTCTTTTTGTCAGTCTTCTCACTTTCTCTATGCCTGCACTATTGTTTTATCAGGAGAAATAAAGAAGAGGGGGAGGAAGAGGAGAAAAAAAAACAAGCTGGTGGTGGGAGTGGGGTTGAAGGCAAGAAGGACATTGGCGAAGTGCATGACCCAGATAGTGAAAAGTGCAGCTCGTTGATCGATATTTCCCTACGTTGGGAGGGCTGACACTTGCTAAAATAGTACACAGGAATGAACTTTACAAAGACAGAGAGGGAAGAGGGAGACAGAGCTATTTTCAGAACAGTGGAACATGTTCAAGCTTGAACTTCCTTCTGGAGAAGCACACAAAGAGAGATAAAGATGGTGAGTTGTTAATGCCAAATTATTAAATCGTTTCAGTAAGAGCCACTTAAAACAAAACACACTAACTATGATGCCTATTGCTGTTCTGCTTGTCCTCATTAACAGCACTCCAGTTCTACAATATATGATGCTGTATGTAGAATGGCAGATGCAGAATGTCTTAAAGACAATGGCGCAACAATGGTTAACAATAATAATAATCATAATAATAATAATGGTGCATCCTCTGTGATGATTTGTTTGTGTTCTTATAGAATCTTAGTTATAGTCAAAGTATAATTTGAGACTACTTTAGGTTATATAATATATTAAAATATTTTTTTACAAAATATAGACAGTGTGCTCATATACAGTTATATTTACTTTAGAAAAGACTCAGGAGGAAGATGAGGGATGACGAGGGATGATGAAACAAAGGGAAGGAAATCAGCAGCAGTGGAGCTCGGTGGAAAAAAAAAAAAATCCCAGGCGGAAATAAAAGGAATGACAGGAGGAGAAAATAGACGAGAAGAGAAGCACAAAAGTGAGAGATGAGTGAAGGAGGAGACAGACGAACGGTGAAAGACTGGAGAGAGGCATTAAGCAGTCAGATGTGAGCGAGTGTCTGAGCAGATGTGCTATAGCTTAGTCACCTCTGAGCACACAGGGATAGAAAAACATGGCAAGTATGCATTAAAACACACGCTCTTGAGCACACAGCCAAAACTCCCTGTCACCCCCGGCACGCATGTGACTTGATCTGATTTCACAGTGACAAACACATTGCGTCCAAGCAGAATAGCAGCGTGTGTGTGTGTGTGTGTGTGTGTGTGTGTGTGTGTGTGTGTGTGTGTGTGTTTGTGTAAGGTCATGTGAGTGCATGACACTTTAGTTTTATGTGTGTCTGTGTTTCCCTTTTGTGTGTTTTTGTGTGAAATGAAGTCCCACAACACAACTCTCTTTACCCACGTCTCCCTCAACAGAGAGACAAGAGGAGTTGAAAAGGCTTCCCACAGCGATGTGAGCAGAGGATGTGTTGAACATGGCATTTTCTAATCCCACTCCCTCACTCAGAACAAACACAGTATAAACGACATTAAAAAATAAAAATGTCACAGTCGCCATGATGCGTCATGACAGCAGTCATTTCAGCGGCTGAGCTTCTTTCCTGTCCACTACTCAAGCTGCAGCTGGCACATTTAAACACGGGGACTAATGACTAAATGATAACCAGTGGGAACTGGACCAGCGGCGTATTCTGACGCTGATTCTATTGTTTTAAACCTACAAGGTGAAGGTCACATGACCTTACTATCCTAGTCTACTTGTATTGTAGAGGAAGGTAATCAGTGATCATGACTTGTAGCAGGTTCTTCAGATTCTCACCCAACAAAGACTTCTACCAGCTGTAATCAAAATGTCTGCTGGAAAAATATCCAATGATGACTAAATGCTGCAACACAGCTGCTATGATAACTTAAATACATTTTGGACTCAGGTATAGAGTTAAGAGAAGAAAAGATAAACCAGTATTTGTCCCTTAGTGGGGTAATTTGCAAAGCCTTGCCAAATGGATCATGAACAATTGTGCTGTTTTCTGTAATGTGGCGTGATTAAGGTATGGATGGAGGTTCAATCCATTCCATAGACTGTATAAAACAAGCACATTATGAGGTCCTTATAAATAAGCACTATCAAGATGGCTTGCATTTTGTTTGCATATATGTAGTTACTTTGCCTCCACCAGCAAATCCACCATCCTTCTTCAACCTTTACCTATATATTCACAGGTAGTGTTTCCTCTGTTTATTGTGAGCATATTGCAAATGAATTGATTGAATTATGTGACGGAAGTTGTTGTGACCCTTGTGTGTGTAAGTCTTCAGAGTTCCTGACTTCCCATGAACTTGCAAATAGCGAATTATTCTGAAGGAATCACACTTCATTTCAAATCCATATTTGTTGCAGATGCACTATACTGTATATGTGTGTGTATGTGTGTGTGTGTGTGTGTGTGTTACTTTAATGTGTGTGAGAGAGAGCGACTGTCCGTGAGTATACTATAGGCTGCTATATATTTTGGTAGAGAGTGTGTGTGTGTCTGTGTGATAATAGATTTAAGTTAGCTGTGATTAAATACTATTAGTGTTTATGTGGCGTTAGGATGTCATGGTTTGGGTCTCTGCTTACTTTGGGTTTTGTAGGTTATTTTCTGTGCATTTTTAGTTTTATCTCTAGAGTTTTTGGTTTAAGAGCCTTCTCTCTCACACCTGCATCCAATTCCACCTCATCATTGGCAGATTAAATACTCCATTCATTCCCCTTTCAGCTTCCAGGTCGCTCACTGTCTTTGTCCCTTTACTAGTGTTTCTCTGTTCTTTAGTGCATTATGTTTTTGTGCGTTCCCAGTGTTTCCTACCTACCAGTATCTCCAGTCTTTCCTTGGCTTTGTCTCCACCGTGTTCATCCCATCTCCTGCTGTCCTGTCTCAGCACCTACCACCCACCCCCCAGCCTCCAACCACTGAAGCCTCTCCGTTCCACCTGTGCCTCATCTTTTTCTTTTCCTGAAAGTCCAGGAGTTTGGTTGATTAATAAATCCCTTTTACCCTGTCACCCACATCTGTGTCTCACTCCTGGGTCCAGTAAAGAAAACCACAACATAGGATCGTCCATGAGTGTACACTGGCAATGATTAAATAGCAGACAGTGTTTGTGTGTGTCTCTGTGTGTGTGTTAGCTATGATTAAATCATGACTAGTTTGAAGGCTCCTTTATAAATGTCAGAATATATGAGAGTCAGTTTTTCCACTCGGGGGTTTTGCCTGTCTGATGGTGCATTCATCTTGCTCAACAACACTGTAAGGTCGTGTGTGTGTGTGTGTGTGTGTGTGTGTGTGTGTGTGTGTGAGTGAGTGAGTGAAAGAGAGAGAGAGAGAGAGGAGAAAAGAATGATTGCAGAATGCTAATGCAATCTTCTAAAAACACACATAACTTAAACTATCCCCAGTATGTTAAAGGGTCATTTTTTAGAAATAATGAAAAAATGAAAATAAAGTTTCCTGATCTGCTCTGAGCAATATAAATGAAATGAAATGACTTTTGTGTCACTGTATGGAAAACTGGGGCAGTTGTTATTACCTTGCAGAGAAAAACCATGATGCAGCACTCAATTATTATTCAATTGAAAGCAACAGGCTCAGCAAAAAAACTAATACGTTACTGCACTTGAGACAACAAGCAAAAATGAGCTCTATCCCACTGAGCAGTCTTGTCACAGCTGCTTCTTCATGCTTAATTATTCCCCTTTTTGAGATTCTTCTTATCTTTGGAATGGGCTCTCTGATGTACAGGTCCACTGATGTGCTGGTTGTTGAAAATAAGAAGTGGACAACAAATTGGGAACAATGATTAATAAAACCAGAGAACATCTTTCTGAGCAAACTTTTTTTTTTTTCCAGTTTGATTAAACAGACAGACAGAGTACTTTATTTATCCCTTTGGGAGGTTCCCTCAGGGAAACTGACATCTCCATCACTTCACATGTAGCACTGTTTGAAAATATAGAATCAAAGTATAAAATAGAATATAAAATAGAAACATAAAATCTAAATAGACACAAGAAATTAAGCCATAGAGCAAAATTTGAATCCAGAAATAGAGATTTATAAAGAGAATGAAAGACAATATATGTGTGTGTATGTGTGTACCGCAATATGTACATACTGAAAAGTAGATATATTGTAATAAAATAATAATATAATAGTATTAATATAATAATTTATATAGCAGTAAGATAATATAGCATATACAGTGTATAACATACAAGTGTATAACATATATGTACATGTATAATACAGTAATATAATATAATAATATAGAAGTGTAATATATACTACACACTACCATAATAATAATAATAACAATAATAATAATATACTGCTAATAATATGTAATAGTAATATGTGGTATAATAATAGTATAGTATACTACACTGTGCTATAACATAAGAACATAACAACATATATAATATAATAATAGTAATATTAATAACAGCAGTAATAATAGTGATTTACATTCTGCTATGTCTGCATGTTTCTTATACTTATATATACTGTATATATGTACATTATATTCTGTGTCAGCTTGTTTCTCCACATACATTTTTTATAGTTCCAGTCTTAATTCCTATATTTACTTGTATCTGTTCTGTTCCTTTTTATCTGTTTCATTTTATTGTGTCACTCCAAGCCTACACTCATTAAAATGTAAAATAGCAGCTTTCACAGCTCTGCCCTGTTTATTTCTCTCAGAAGTGACTAATGACAGGTTCTGGCCACCTTTTAATCTCTAAGTGTTATCAAGGTGAAGTACGGGTGCAGAGCTGCTTATTTCAGTTTCCACCCAGATGCTTCTCATCCACATCTAAGATGTCAGTGTGAAACTACTGATAATATGCTTTTTGTCAAGTGTACTAATGTAGGAAACATGTAATGAGTGGGTTGTTTGTTTGAGGATGGTTAAATGGTGTCCAGGTGATATTTGGAGACATTTCTAATTTGTATGTTCTTTTTCATTTGTTTGGCAATTTTCACTGTGCTTTCTTACATTTTGAATACTCTGAGCCTATTTGTAACTTCGTGTAATGCCTTACACATTCCCCTGTATTTCTGATCTTAAAAGCACACTACTAGAAAAAGCTTGAGAGGGCAAAAGGAAAACAAAAATCAACAACCTAAAGCTGACTTGTAGGCTTCGCAAATTAGCTTGTTTTAACGACTCACTTCATCCTAATTCATGAAACAATCACAAGGTATTTTTCCCCTCAGCTCCAGAGTAATTAATGAATGGTCTTGACTACTGATTAAGTTTAGCTGAAGCGTAGTAAAGAGGGAGGACAGGCGCCGAGCTCTGTGCTGCTTATTTCCACTAAACCTAAATCTAAAACACTGCTCACCCTGCATTAAACTTATTGCCAAATCAACCATTTACCCTGCCACAGCCAAGTCCTAAGACCCGCACACACACATAGGAATGAACCCACACACGCAAATATAGAATCACACACAGGTATAAATGCATGGTCCACTCCACCCACGCACCATCAGACATAGATTAAGATACAGCCTGAAGTTGATAAATACATCGGGCCATTTTAAATTGTTCCTTTTATTGAATGACTAACCAGGTTGCTAATTTGGTGTGACATAATTAATTACAGACAATTAGGTAAACAGATGGGCCAGAGAGTGTGTGGAGAGGAAATGAGTGCGAGGATCATTAACTTGTGTGGGTGGGTGGATCAGGCTTCACCATAGGGCCACCAAGAAGCCATGAAGAGTGTGTGAGGCAGGAGAAAATGGAGACATAAACAGAAAGAGACACAGACAGAGATTAGGTTATACTGACACTAAGCAGCTAATATTGCCTTTCAAGCAATCATTTGCTACATTTGATAAACATTACAGTCTGTTTCCCTGCTCTCTGTGGTGGGTGTGAATCTCTTCATCAACCTCTAACCACTTTCTAAAAGATTTTACAGTTTACTTTTCATTTCTGAGCCTCCTCTAAAGTGATAAAGTAAAAAGATTTTAAATTTTTTTTTGTTTGATTTCATCACTTCCATTTTGCGTTAGTGGTGTGTTGCTGATGATTTTTCCCTCTGCCTTTGCTGTTCTACAGGCTCAGGGCACTCACACCATCACTTATGTTCCACATGTTCCACTGTCACTACTGCTTGCTGGAAATACAGATTCTTATTGACATGTGCCAGCAATGATTATGATACACCACCAATGGCAGATACCATCTTACAGCTGCATGCCGGTGGTGTGTCATTCTTGTTTTGGTGTCACATGCTGATTCCTACTAGTATGCCACTTCGACTGGTGCCTTGTCGCCGCCGTTCGACTGCCTCACACCACTCTATCTCTATCTCAATCCCAGTTCCCCATCCCCATTCCAAGCAATGCAAGGTACAATATACAATTAAAATGTTTTAGAAATAAGCAGTGGAAAAAATTCTAACCCCAGCTTAGTTTAGTCTTGTAAAAAAAATAAAATAAAAAAAAAGCAAAATAATTAAAGAAAAAAATTATGATTTTCTAAAAAATATGAATAAAAAACAAGACAACAAGAGTGACAGAGGAACTCGACTGAAGCTGTGAGCTCTGTTATGAGACGGTAACTTGGATGAAAAAATAAAGGCATTTGAAAACGCGTTGACATTGATAAATCCAGACAAACCAATGACTAAAACATCACATGTCCCTGCTTTCCAAAATCTGGACTGGCGTGCCTCTTTCATCCCGTTGCTGTTCCACATGCTGACTGAAGCTATGCATGACTCCAGTGCAACAGAGAGTCCATGTTACCAGGCTGATGCATAATCAATAGGACAAGCACTCTCCAAATAGGGTTTTAACTTTTATTGAGCTCGCTGAAGAATTAGTGCCCCTCTCTGTACACATGCACTGCCCGGCTCTCTCAGACCTAACTGCATTTTGTCTGAGATTCAGGCTTTTTCTTTTTTACTGCTGACTTCTGCTCACTGTGATGAAAACGGTGGGTAAAAGAGTGTAGAGGACCCCGATCGATACATGACAGAGGTCTTAAAACAGAGAAATCAATCTGCTGTGCCTCTAAAACCGAACAAGGATCCTCAAGGAGAAATGAAAGATACTGATTAAAAATGTACCCAAGAAAGGTGGTGTGTCATTTCTTTCATTTGTTCGTTTTGTAGCCTTAAATCTTGCATTCATTTAATTTAGACATTAAAAGTGCTGATCGTCACAGTTGAGTATAACAGGCCGCAGGACGAATGCACAATAGCAAATGTTAAAAGAAAATTACCATTGCTATCGCTGCTTTACTGATGCAGAGTGTTGACATTTTAAAGGAACAGTTCAGCTTTTTTTTCAAAGATACTGCTTCGCTTTCTTGTCCACAGTTAGAAGATTGATGTCACTCAAACATCTGTACATTATATAGATCCTCCTCCTCTCGTTTTCTGTCAACTGGTCCCATGCAATGAAATATCAGAAACCCCCCTGTTTCATGCTTCAGTTTCTGTGTAGAATAAACAAAATAGATCAAATTTGTCAACTAATGAGCTTCAGAGGTGCTGGTAGGTAGATTTTGTTACCTTTGGACCGAGCCAGCTGCTCCCCTCTATTTATAGTCCTTATGCTAAATTAAATTGAATGGCTCCAGCTGTATATTTATTATATAGGCATAAGAGATGTATCAAGCTTTTCAGCTAACTCCCAGCAAGAAAGCACAGATGTGGAATTATTGCTTTAAATGACCATTAAGCAGCTTTATATACCAAAAAGAGTATAATGTATGGTCTGATGTTCAGACTGAAGGGCTCTGACAATATTTACAGTTGAACTACTTCCTGCAGCTCATTCCTACACACACACACACACACAGTTTGCTGCTTTTTTCCACCTCAGTATATGCTACATAATTATGGTCGTGCTTGTATGTACGGGAACATAGGTAAATATAATGTATATAGTTAGACAGTTAGAAAAGCCACTTTTCTTTCAGTGTGGCTATTTGACCAATGTTACTCTATTCGTATCATTAATAACCCCTGATGTGCATGTGTGTATGCATCCTTTTAATTGCCATGCTCAGACCACGTATAATTTGTCTTAGATCAGTTAATTTGAACACAAATGTGAGCCTACCTGTCAATTGAGATGTCAACTCTTTCTCTGGCTGCACATGTAATCCCACTGTGCCTGTTTCAATTAGCACAAATTCACACTTAATAGCTGAAAACTCCATGTAACCTCTTACTTTGCTGCCACTCCAACTAGAATTACAAATGGGCTGCTTTAGTGGAGCGAGTGCTCCCAAATCTATTGGCAAGATCAGCAGTAAAACTCACAAAAAATCTGACTGTAAAACAATTTCCCTGTCTGTCTGCAAGCGTATATTTTTGCTCTCTGAATAATAATACCAACAGTCCACGGTCCGGACTTAGACAACCTCATAATGGACAATTTAATTGCACCATCACAGTATTTGTAAGAATGTGAAAACCATTTGATAATGTGTAGACCACACTATATATACCTATAATGTAGCTAATTAGAGCAAAGCTCTATCATAAAAGCCAGTGAGGAGGAATAAATCACTGGGCTAAAAATGGCCATGATAATATTACAGAGTGTTCATTTGCATTGTTAGTGTGGAAACAGAATGTAAAAAAGGTCTTTTTGTGTTAATGGAACAGCAAAAATCATAGTAAGTGTACCATTTCACCATGGCTTCCACTGGCTCCTGCTGCAGTAAAAATGCAGATGGAGAACTAATTATACAGCTTGCACCGAAAGAAAAGTTTGAAATAGATGTTGCACTGTTAAATGGTGTTGGTATTGCTGTCACAGTTCAAAGTTCTTTAGAGGGATGTCATGTCTACTCGAAAATGTTTACATGCTTTAATATTCTGCAGCACCTGTATTCACTCCGTTTTTAGTTCCTGTCTCTTTTGGACCCTTTCTCAACGAAAAGCCCGGTCTGCTGATTGGTCAGTTCCTGCAGGCCCGAGCAGGCACTGCCCTCTAACTCCAAACATAGACAGCCACGTTTACGATCTTCAGCCACGGGAACCAGTCTAACAAAGGCTAGCTGTACTTCTGCCGTCTACTTCTGTTCACTCCTATCACCACAACTGCTTATCAAACAAAAACTTCACAGATGTACAAGTTGCCATAGCACAGCTGTACGTGGAGTGTAAGGAAATATTATATTACAGCTTTTTTTCTCTCCAAAAACTGGTCACTCATGGGTAAAAACTAAGTTTCTTTGCCATATATGTAGTCAGTGCCCCCAAAATGCAAAGATCCTTCTCAATTGCTTTGGCTCATTTCTTGAAGCAGACCGGACGTTCTCAACAATCTTGGTTCTCTTGCCAAAATCACCTGGATGGTTCAGCACAACAACATGGTTCAGTAGCAAAAAGCTCATATCTCTCCAAAAACTGTTAACTCGTGTCAAAACTAAATTTCTTTGCCATACAAATAGTCAGTGCCCCCAAAATGCATCGTCCCTTTGGCATTGTGTCAGCACTGCAGGTCAAAATGTTTAGGTGTTTTGTCACTATGGCAGAGGAGCATTGAAACGTCCCTCATGTCTGAGCCCAGTCCTTCATTGAAAATGGCTACTGTACTAGTATATTTTTTGTCTAGCTAACAGAATAAAATTGTGTATAAAACTGAAAAAAAAAGATGCCAATGAAACGGTAACCAGTATCATTTACACACATAAAGTAGCTTCCATACATCAGAAGCACAATGACGTATACAGCATAATATACTGTAATATAAACACATAAACAAAAAAGGAAAAAAAAATATATGAAGCCCACAGAGCTGTAAATAAAGCTGGATCTTCACAATACTTCTTCATTGGTTGCTGTCCTCACCCTCCCTCTCCTGGCCACCGTCCTCCTCACCCTCCTGGCCATCCATACACTGCTGGCTGTCTACCACAGATTCTCATCCACATCCCAGCGTATATTCTCTCTTGCAATGCAACGAGGGAAGAAACGGCGTGCATGTGGCATGTCTTAATCATTTGCAAAGATGTACTGAGACATTGAGACATGTACTAAGACATTTGCAATTTGAAGAAATGAATGAGAAATTCCATTCTGTTGTGAACAATTGCCAAGCAGTTTGGAGGATTGTCCATGTTATTTTGAGAATGTAATTTCTGTTTCAAGAAATGAGCCAAACCAATGGAAAAAAAAACTGTAATATAATATACTAATAACATCATTTAACATCGTTTTTAAAATTGTTTTGTATTTTATTTTACTTTTATAATTTAACGCAATTAAGGATTTTTTGCACTAAGATTAAATTAGTTCCTCAGTTGTAATAATTTTATTTAATAAATGTATTTGGAAGCAATTCTTACCTTTAGTTTTCATTCTTGCATTAGAGTAATAGCTTTTAATGTTTTGATGGTATGATGTAATTTTTTGTCGTGTTTGTAAATGTTACTGTACATTGTGAATATTGCACTGAAGCTTGATTTGAAGAAAATCGTGAATCGAATTGAAATCGCGATTTCCGCCAGAAAAATTGCGATTCAATCTTTTCCTGAAATCGTTCAGTCCTAGAATAGCCTGAATAACAAACTCCAGCTCAACAAGTAACATGTTGCAACATGTAGGTTAACGATATTTCTGGCAACCCAAGCATAATGTTGTATTAACATTACATTGCCCGTATGGGAACTTAAATGTTGCATAATGTTAGCTAATTAACACGATGGACCTTTATTTTCCAACCTCACACAAACGTCTTTTGTTCAAAAGTATTATCACCATAAATTATTACACTTCTCTATTACATTTTGACTTTGATGCAGTTGGTTTAATAACTGTGTCTAGCATGCACTACCGTTAGCATCCATAGATGAGCTCAACCTCCACTGTCTCCATCATGAGAAACACGGTCGATGCAGCAGCACACATGCACAATCAAACTCCAGGCAACACGCAGCATCACAGCCAGATACAGATCAACAGCAGAACAGAGAACACAGCAAAGACGTCTCACACCAAGATACCACACAGCTGGGCATCTTGCTCTGGGCGAACCCAAGGCTAATTTGCTGGCCAATTAGCTAGTTAAGGAAAAAACAAAACAAAACTTGAGCACAGACTGTTTATACAACTAACACCACAGCAAGCCATGTTATTTATCCAGTATTTGCATGAAAAGTTCTCTAAAAGGCACCAAGAATTGAAGAATTGTGTATTTTCATGTGTGGGTCAATCGGGATTGACTCGCTTTTGGAGCCTTTCTCAAGTGGCTATTCGAGGAACTGCAGTTGTTTGGCACTTCAACATTGACTTCATTTTTCAGCCCTAGAGACTGCTGCTCTTCCTTCCGAACTTGCACGATTCTTAGAATATTCTTGAAGTATGGACTGAAATTCAGTGAAGGAAAACAAAAAGGATTTATACATCTGAAAGTGAAAAAGGAGGATGAGGAAAAAGAAAGCAAGTCAGTTTTGGGTGGAGCAGATGATGATGGTTAAGTATAACAGTAAATAACTAAATGGTATTTAGCCTTAACTTATGGGAGAGACACTCTAATAAGAAAAGTTAGAAGATTTGCTAGCTGAACTGTTACAAGCAGATAGCCCTAAACTAAATATCCTTAGCATTCCACATTCTTCAACAAAGTAGATGAATTGATGGCACAGGAGGACAGTGTCCTCCCTCAGTAATCTTCTCTCTCAATCTGATGCTGTCGCTCCTTCTCCACTTCTAAGCTGAGTTCTCAGTTGATTTCAACCTCTCAGAGCAGCTCAGTGTCAGATTCACACTCACAGCTTGTGAGCTTTTGATGTGAGGACACAGTGGCGGCAATTGTGAAATAAATGTTTTAAGTGTTGATGAGCACTGGCCCTCTAATGTGGCTTATTTACAATGTGACAAATTATTTATTGTTTTTTCATTGTTATTTATATTTTCATACGACAGTTTTAATACTACTAATGTGAACATCAAAATAATAAAAAGTTTAAATTTCATACATTTTTTAAATTGTTGTCAGATTATTTATGACATAATAGTCATGAATTCTGGTCCAAGAGGTCTCCTGGGAATTCGTCTCTTCAGACCAGTACCACTTACCACAATGAGGTGCACCACAATTTGCCTGGAAGAGACTTTATTCTTGATCATGTCATAAACTGAATGTTGAATTACTGAGCTTACAGATTTACTTGCTTATGTACTTGGAAAAACTGCTCAGTAACTAAAATATCTGCAGCTACTATGTGGACTGTGCTATGTTTCACAGAGTAACTTGGATCTTTTTGAAATGTCTGTTGTATGTTTTTGATACCTTTTCCATCGTCAGGATGTTAAATTGACTGCTTTTTTTTTTTTTTTTTTACACTTTACGAGTCTTTATTAAAAGTCCAAACACAAAATCACTCACGACAAGGAAACAAAAAGAGTCAAAAGGCAAAATATGGCATGAACTCAAAATCACTCCGAAGGGGAAAGCAACTGCAAAAAGGCAGGAACAAAGTACAAACAAAAGATCGCTCAGAAGAGGAAAAAACAGACAGGCAAAATGTGAAGACAAAGCAACAAATGAAAACTTGACAAAGGTAACAACAAGACGTGACATGAATGGCGTGAATGACAGAGACAAGACAATCTGGCACGAGACAATGCGAGACACAGACTTAAATACACAAGGAAGGGGAACAGGTGGAAACAATCAGGGCGGGGCAGACAATCACAACGGCGGGAAACACAAGAGGAAGGGCAAGCTACCTGAAATGAGAGGGGAAGTTAGTTTCAAAATATAACAGGAAATCACGAGACAACATGAAACACAAGACAAGACAGTAACATAATCATATTATTTTTCTAGACATGACAAATATATGGAACTGGATTTAAAATGTCATTCCAAGTGTGAGGCAAAGTCATTATTGCCACTGTCACTTCAATCCATTCGTGACTTGATCCACTCAGGAGGATCCGTGATTTATTTTTTAAATAGTTAGTGTGGACTATCAACTTGGACCATTGACTGTAGAGTATATAAAATATTTTGTCATTCAATTTGAGAAAGGGATATCAAAGCATTTTCTGACATAAAAGCGAATTTATGAAAAAAAAGCTCGAATTTTTTTAATCTATTTTTTTCCCCCACTTTTTTTTTTCTTGATAAAGATCCCTCTGTCTGGGGATATCAAGCCCTATCCTTCCATGTTATTTAAACTAGCTACCACGATGACAGCTAATGTAGAATGTTTCCAGTCTAAATGAGTATAGAATGGCCTGCGCAGAATGAGTGCCTGCAGTATGCAGCATAACTATTTTATCAAAATTAATAGCCAATGCTATAAAACTATAAACCTTTCCAACTTCAATATGGATTGGCTGCAAAATGATTGCACACCCCATTCACACAACTGATTGACTAATCTGTCAACAGTAGGTTAATCCATGCCCTCAGGCCTACAGCAACATGTCAGGAGGACTCTACACACCTACAATAAAAGTTGATTGTGTCTCGTGTTTGGCTTGAGATTCCATAGGAGAGTTTTCCTCCACTGGTACACTAATAGAAGTGTGAAATAGACCATGAACAGTCAATTATTGATGGCTTTGTTGAAAATATACTGACTGATGAAAGCTACTAGCACTAATTATCCTCTCATTCGGAAAAAAAAATAGAATCTTGGTTGTAGAAATTTTCCTCCCAATGGCCAGTAGTTGCATACAATAGTCCAATTGCCTCATAGTTAATTAAATCTCATCAGACGTATCTGCCAAAACAATTGTGTCCAACCATTAAAAATATCAATACCTGAACATGGAATAAGTAAATTGGCTTTAATGTATCATAGTTTTATCTGTGGGTTTTTTTGGACAAAATGACAAATAGACTAAGCAATTTAGCACTAAAACACCAAAGCCATTTAGCGTTGTCGGTCGCTTGACACTGGAAAATAAATGTTCATACATAGCAATTAAGGCATCAAACAGTAAATTTCATTGCAAGGATGTTAGACATAATCTTCAATGTGTTTCGATGTGCTGTAAGAAACTTACAGATCATCAGCTTTGGCTTTGTGGCCTTGCCATCCATTTATGTGGCAGAAGGCTCACACACAGGCAATGTAATGTGAGTTCCATGTCTGCCTGTGCATCAGTCTTGGATTAACTACTGAGGGAGAGCAGATCCATTTTCTGATATGCATATTTACTCTTGCATATATTAGATACATAGCCTACAACTACATGGATGAAATCAGAGTGCTTGTTGCATAACCTGTATTAACTATATTCTTATTATTTGGGTTGTGTTATCTAACCAGTGATGTAAAGAAGAGATTTTATATCATTTTATAAAAGCTCAGTAAACTTGATTCTGGTTCACTGTGTGTTTCAAATTGTGAATTAGGTACTCTCTTAAATTATTATATGACTATAATATTAATGCTTTTGAATCGTCTTAAGGCAACCCATTTTTTGCCACAATTTTGCATTTTGTAGTAATGAATACAAAATAAAATGGAAAACATCTCTACTTGCATTTTAAAACCTTTTTAAAAAGTCAGAATAGGAAATTGATTCAGACATGGTTGTGCATTTTTTTAAAAACAGAGTTACCACACATTAAACTAATTCACTTGTGCTACCAAAAGGGCAATGACAGACAGGTTACTGTGCACAACTGGGTGAGCATGGTGGATGTGTGAATGTAATTGCTGCTGGATATTAGAATATAGGCCTAATTACTGTTAGAGGCAGTTAAAGAAAGAAAAAAAAAGTATTGAAAAAAAATCTTTAACATCTGATTTAAGATTTTTTTTGTGTGTGTGTTTGGTTGTTTCTTTTCTTACAGATCGCAATCAAGAAGATGCAAACGGCAATCAGCTACTGGTCTAATCAACATAGACACTTGACACTTGAATGTAATCCATGATAACATACACATTCATGCACATACAAAAACACAAGGGCCACCTTCTGTGCACAGACATATAAAGCATGTCTGATTGGCTGCATTTAGCCATAGGCAGCAGCTGCAGTATAGATGAGTACATGTAGGTGTATGTGTGAAAAAGCGAGGATGAGTGACAGCTAGAGAGAAACAAATGGTAAGACTCTTGATAGGAATCAGTGGAGAATCAGTCCCAGGCAGCATGCTGCCGAGCAGTCAGACCTTCATTTAAAATAAGCTTGTTACTTTTCAAAATGGTTTTGACACAGAAGGCTTGTATTTTTAGGAATGGAAGGGTATCTGGGTTAGGCGTAGGATTCTCATAATAGTATATGAAAATTACGCCCTTAGGGCTTTCTTAGTAGCTATTACAGCATATTATTACTGCATATAATGTAGTGAAGATTAGTTTATGTTAGAGTCGTGGTAGATGCTTGTGGCTCTTACAGTGGTGCTCAAATAAGAGAAACAACTGTGATTTTGAAAATGATAGAGTCACAGACATGCCTATATATATAGACTGTATGAAATGAAAACCACATATACAACATCATCCCTAATATTCTGCAGACATTTATTCATACACCAAAGTACAGGACCATTTTACAATACATATAACTATATAAATAACAAATTTCTTGGCAAACCATCCAATAGTTGTTGAGGTAAGGTAAGATGTTCAATGCACCAAATTCTGATTGAATTTCAGGCCATTACAGCTGTAAGAACCTTGGGTATCACATAACCTGAAAGTTAAAGAACCTTGAAAAGTTTTGTGGTCAATTATTTCTTGCATTTCCGCTGTATTTTACTGAATGTCATTAAAAAGGCAACAGTGGGACTGACCTCATTACTTTTAGACAAATTTGCAGCAGAGCACTGGGTGGGTGAATTGCCAATGGATTTTGTACAGCTATGCATGGTCCCCAGAGAATGAATGCTACTAATTCTGATGATCCCCTGACATGTCCCCCAGTGGCAGTTTACAGTTAGGGTTTAGGGTGAAATACCTTGGCATCTATTGAGTTGACTGCCATTAAATTATGTTATATTCAAAGGATGAATCCTAAATCCTTCAGTCAGGTTTTTAACAAGCCACTGGGTTAGCCAAACTGATCTGGTAGAGAAAATAAAAGTGAACTGTGAAACCTGTATTACCACAACTGTCCATCATAAATATCCATCACCCTCTTCCTGGCTCAACTTTGAACTGTCACCTTATACTGAACATACAATATACCTAACATAGGGATTATTAATGATTTTTCTGGTGTACTGACCTTTGGCTTGTTTATAACTGGTCTGATCATTTGACATCTTGTGTGTCCTGACCTGTCAGACTCTGTGGTGATGGTCATGTCTGCAGTGAGTGTAATATTATCATAGCCCTACAAAAATGATGGAACAGTTGTAAGAAACCAGAATTGGCCTTTAAAGAATTTGCATAACTATAACCTCTGAACCTGAGTCAAAGGTTCAGAGATTTACAGTATATTAATCCTTTTTTTTTTTTTTCAATAGTAGGCTACTGTTTCACCTTTTACATGATATATTTTTTACACAACTATGTTGAAATGCTAATGCCACAAGGCTCCATGTAAACCCAGCAAGTCAGGTTGCGACATGTTGAGGTCTATTAGCTGACATGCCGCAGCTACAGTGTGATCACTAGCTTTTGGCCATGATATTTTGGCCCCTTGAATAAAAACGCTGGGCATAACCAAGTCTCCAGTTACCTACTGTGCTCGAGTCTCATAAACATAAATTAATGTCCTCAGAACTGAAACTTAACACCATGGCATTTTCCATTGTGGCCCACTACTTCTTGATTGGTTTGGTCCAATCAGAACAAACCTGTCACCTTCATTAATACATCTGGGCTGCTGACTCCATTAAAGCTGTCCCCATGACTTTTTTCAGTCCTCTGGGAAAAGAGGATCTGGTTAGAGTGACTGAGGTGTCAAGTTGGGTGAAGAATAATACCTGGTAATCCATTCTCTCAAATGAGCCAGATGGACAGACCCGGGCCACAAGTTCGCTTTAATAATCTAAGTCACAACAGCTGAAGCCAGGATGTCTTATTCTAGCCAGCTGGCTGCGTATCGCTGGGGCAGACGGGGCAGCTTTAAAATGCTATGACCTGCGGGAGGCTGTTGAGGAGTAGACACAGAAAGAGAGAGAAGAGGGAAAAGACAAGAATCTGTTTTTCCAATCTGATGTTTTTGGCTGACTCTAAGTGGTCGGATCTGATTTCTTTGTCTAAAGCCATTTGTGTTTAGACAAATGGCTGTTAAGGTAATGACAACCAGAGGGCAGCTTTTCAAGACAATGACTGATGACTGTGAGAGCTAAACCAGAATTCAATGCAGTCAGGTGATGTTTCCTAATTTACAACTTAATAAGGACCACCTAAACACAAGTTTAACAAGTCAGCATTCTCCCAGTTTGGAAAAAAAACAACATTATTTTGTATTTTGCAGTATTTCTGAGCAGCTTCTAAACTGTGGCAGACTCTTAGAAAATGTTCAGTTCCAAAATGCAGACTTATGCAGAAAGTAGTCTCTTGGAATACAGCTATAAGGTTGTGGTATGCTAAGCTGCTCTTGACCACATCTCCTCAGATGTACAAATTTTACGGCCTTTGTCTCTCCTGCAATTTAGCTTTGTCTCAAGTTGATGTTGAATTAATAAAGCTCCATTACTGAAAAAAGGAACTTATTAGTAGTGCTTTATTTGCAGAAACTGCTCTGGTTTCAGGGAACATAATGAAGTAGACATAACATGGCAACAGTCAAATTTTTCCAAATGTAATGATTTAAAAT
Organism: Centropyge bicolor; assembly: GCA_037975185.1. Taxonomy (NCBI): domain Eukaryota; kingdom Metazoa; phylum Chordata; class Actinopteri; family Pomacanthidae; genus Centropyge; species Centropyge bicolor. The sequence continues at coordinate 11,583,479 of JBBMOC010000002.1, forward strand.
GAAAAACCTGTCTTGCTGACCATAGCATCCTCAGATTCTATTTTCTAAAGCAGAGAGATGTTTACTTTTCAAATGAATGTGTGGAACGAGAGTCATTCTGCACAGCCTGGACGTTTCATTAGTTTGGTAACACTTTATTTGACGCCTATCTCTATAACGCATTATAAATGTATTGTATATTGTATATTATAATACCCTTTGATCCTTACAACAAAAATCAGTTAGCAAGGGACCAGCAATCATGAAGTATTATAATATTTGACCTTATAAGCCATTATAAATGCTCTATAATGTGTTATGCTCATTGTTATAAAGCCATATGATGATTTATGAGTGTTTATAATGATAGTTATACACGTTTATAAGCATATCATAAATATATGTATAATGCATTATCTATGTGGGAATTGTCAGTGAGTTGCCAACAGTTATAATGTATTATAATACCTGTCCTTATAAGTGATGATAAAATGCTTTATATTGTGTTATGATTATTGCTATAAAGCATTACGATCATTTATGAGTGTTTATAACTATAGTTATACAGTGTTATAATGTCATTATAACGCATTATAATGCGTTACAGAGATAGGCGTCAAATAAAGTGTTACCATTAGTTTCTCATCACCTGTGGCTGTCTGAAGCTGAAAAGCTTCTCCAGGGGCCACGCCTTGATATTGACTCAGTCACACCTCCTTTATATTCTCAGTGTATATGAGGTCTCAGAGATAGAGCAAATACTCTACTAAGTCATTTTTGCCTGAAAACTCTTGGTGTTGTGACATGCTGGAAATTTGAATGATGCTCACTCGGAATGTTCTCTGAGTCATTGTGAAGTCATTCTGCAGAACACATTTGTGAGTGAGGTAGAAAACTCATTACATTATTACTCACTCATAAGATTTTCTGTCTTTCCTCTACATTTGTTCTTATTCCACTTTGTGTCACAAGGTGGTACATCATATCAGTACTTGAATTGGAATCAAACAAGTGTCACTAGCAGTAGTTTAAACCAGCAGCCTGGGTTGCACCACAAGCAGCATTTGGGTCGACAATCTTGTGCAAGAAATTGTCACATTTTTTTAATACAAATTACAAGCTGCTACCAGTGTGACATACTGAGGTTGGAATTGTGGTACTCAGAAGATATACATATACATCTATACAAAGAGGGACCTCTTGTTAACTGTTCGAAAATAAGTGCAAGCCAAGAATTGCTGTACTTATAATAAATTATTTTTTCAATGCCATTATCTCGAGATCACAAGTCAAAGTGGTAAAGGGTTGATTAATCTCATTAGTTTGAGAGGGCAAAGGCCAGTTTCTTGAGATATCAAGATAATTTATCATGAGAAAACAACTTTCAGCCGGATCACTGAAGCTCACTCGAGACTGATCTGAATGTCATCTCTAACAGACACATGTAAATTTCTGCCTGTGTTAGACATTGATTGAAGTACAGTCTGATATGTCGCTCAGTAATGGATACTCCTTGATCTGCCATGTTCAGCTTAAATCAGCTTCAACAGTTATCAAGACGTACTCTATGCATGCTGGCATGGCACCTCTGATCTCTGATAAACATTATAAGTAATAGGAGGAAATGTCCATTTGTTGACTTGTGAAGAACACAGGTTGGCAATAGCATCATATTGGTATAACAAAGCTTTTTTTTTTTTTTTTTTTTTTTTTTTACATTTAAGTAATGAAATATTTAACTCGTGGTCTTGAGATAATGGAAATTTAAAAAAGAAATAAATTACAAGTGTGGACGTTCTTGGCTTCTGTACAAATATATCCAGAATTTGTAAATGTATAAAAGAAACAGTCATGCAAATGTCTCTGCATGAGCTCTGTGCGCATGTTCTGATTTGTGCAGCTTGAAGAAGCATTTTCCAGCACAAACAGTGAAACATGCACAAAAAAAAAAAAGAAAAGGAAAAACAATGACACTCATTATCGGCCCGACTCTGCACAGACCATTTATGGACAGCATAATGGAGACATGAGCAGAAATCTAAGCTTTCATCCCGCAGCCTTTCACAGACTGTAAGCACTACAAATCGTACTTTACACAGCTGCACGTTTGTCTCCTCTTGTAGCTTGTTGAGCAGAAACAAGCACCTTGACACAAAGGTGCAACACATCACATCGCCCACGTCATGTATGGCCAGCTGATGCACATCAGATGCAACATATAGACAGCAGAAGTGGTCGGCTTAACAGCAGCCTGACAGCTACACAGCATACACCCCGAATGATTCGAACGAGACAAAACTGCTGCTTCTCTAAGGAGCTGACACAAGGAAATAGGACACTGTCTCATCCTGATGTGTTGACATATGTCATTGCAGGTTGATGTGCGTTGTCAGGTCAGGATACACTATTGTCTGAAAGACAATGCAGGTGTGTGGGCTTACATAGAAAATAATGGATGTGGACAAGCACTGTATTAAATGCATAGTGCATGACAAATCATACTAAATACAAGCTAGATACAGGTGGTTTAAATCTTGAGAAAATAATATACGATACAAGTATTTATATTACATATTACAAATTCGACATTTGTGTATGTGTGAACTTGTGTGTGAAGTCAGATATGAGCTGTCTGATCGTAGGAAAAGAGACTGCGACAATAACAATCAGAGTGAGGGAGACAGGAAATGAGATAAAGAGACAGGCAAGACTTGAGAGAGTGAGAGAGAGCACAAAGAGGACAGACAGAGACAGAGACAGACTTCCTCCTATTAGAGTTTTGTTCTCAGCTGAAAGTGGGTCACAAAGGGCCGGAGGTTAAAACTGTGACAACAGCACTCTGCTTGTTTCTGTAAGACCTGTTCTTCTTCAGTAGAAAAAAAAAGCTATTTTGTGAAATTGATTTCAGCGAAGAAAGTGAGAGTGACGAAGTCAAACGGGAAGAAAGCGAGAGCAAAAGTGCAGGAGAAAATTCTGGAGAGAGAAAGTATCACAGTAAAAAGTACAATGGCATAAGAAGGAGAGGGAGAGTGCAGACATTATGTAAATGAAATAGTTTCAGTTTGTGAAATAAATTGAATGAATTATACTTTGCCTAACCCCCAGGCACTCTGTTACATTCCCCCATTTTTCTCACCAGAATTATTAAGTATGTTTATATAACTTTGTCTTTGTGCAGGTGTGGGTCAAATAAGCCTGCTGAAGCAGCTTTTCAACACCTGAAATTTTAACTCTTTGAAACTTTATATTATTGCAGAAAGTAATTATGTGCAGTAAAGAAAATAGCCCTTGAGGCTGCACACTTTAAATGAGAAACCTTTTTTTCTATAGGATGCTCATTACCCGTGAAATAATTGAAGTGAGAGGTAGGTAGGGATCAAAACACTGTGTGACAATAATATAGGTGCTGCACAAACAACAGGACGCTTCTAGGGAAATGAAAACAACTTGTGAAGAAATTATGATTGCAAAGTGAAAATTTTGGGGCAGCTTTTTGGAGACACTCTTTTAATGGAGTGGACAAAGTTCAATGTCATAATACACACTATAAAAATATTTCTAGTATGTGTTTTGGAGCACATCATAAGTCAGGTTTTCATGTGAATGTAGGACAAATTTTAATTTTAGAAAACCTGCAAGAGAGAATGAGAAGTAATGCATCTCCACTACTGTTCTGTGAACATTAGGTGTTGGCTGGATTGAGATAAACACTTTAAAACAGACATTTTTGATTCAAACATTTTGGTTTATTTCATGTATTATTGTGAGGAAGGTTACTATTTTCTAGGGTTGAGCCGGATACTCGTTTCAGACAAGTATCCGGTACACATAAAGCATTTTTGACGAATACGAGTATGATACGAGTAAAACTCGTCAATATCCATGCTTGTGCTGATGGAAAATCCTCATTGGGTAAGTGAGCGTCTTCACGCTCTGTGATTGGCCAGTCACACACACAGCGCCCGCCCCTCCCTAAAAACAGACACGTCTCTGCACATCTCTCGCAACGTACGCGGTGCATTTGACAAGATAGAGCCAACAACAGCTCGTGCTGCGTTGGTCTCTGCCTCCACCCCGTTCGTTTTGTTTTTGTTTGTTTTTTTACCGTCTGCTCGCTCCGAGTTTGGCTGGTGATTTAAAGTCAGTTGGAAAACTTTGCTCTTACTGAACGCGGTGCTTTTGAGAAGAATACAGTGAACAAGGCTGGCACATTATTTCCCTGTTTGCCATCACTGGATGTTTGCATAAATCACCGAGTTCACACAGATCATTAAAAATAAACAGTCTTACAGACCACTTACACACATACACACATATAGCTGAACACACAAATTAGCCTATATTAATATTTTTATTGTATATGGCTGCATGCAGTATCTGACACTTTCTCTCTGCAGTTCATTAAAATAAATATAACATTAATATGACAAATTAAACTTTGTAAAATAGATATAGACTTTGAATACAGTAGATTAGCAACTTCTGATTTAGGCACCACCCACTCTGACTACACATACGAATACAGATAATTTCGATGGTTGAACAGATACAGATATTGGTGCACTCGCTTATCCCTACTATTTTCTGTCAGTTTAGTTTAAGCATGAGGTAACTTTTAAGTCATATGCTTCATGTATATTGTTTATTTTTTGTGATTTTTAAAAATTATTTTCATCATTTTCACGTTTTTTTAAACAGGTGGATGGGATTACACTAATAGATGTTCTTCAAGAAGGCAAAGTAACAGAGTATACAACCATGTTGGTGGCTTGTGTCTTCCATTTTGACACATTAATGGAACAAAAACAACAAATAATGTTGCGACAGGTTCATTCTCAGATTTGGGTAAATATTTGCAGAAACCTCTACTGGCCGTTTCTAGAAACCTTGAAACTAGTGAGTAAAGCACAGAGTAAAACTAAACTGTGATGCTTTTCTTAATCTCCATCATTGACTGCCAACTGTCTGAGTATGAGTTAGTTCTGTTGGAAAATTCATACAGCTCATTTCCACTCACAAATTTCAAGTGTGTCTTAAAATTTATTGAATGGAAATGTTTTAATCCAGACTGAGAGTCTTGACAAATATTGACCTAAACTTGGTACAAATACTCATGGTGTCCAGGAGATGAGTTATGAGGACCTTGATCCCAAAGATGACTTTTAATGTTTTTTTTTATTATTATTTTTTTTAAAAAACTTGTTTGGATTGTCATGGAATTTGGTTGCTTGCACCACCATCAGGCAAAATTTTAGTTTGTTCAATACTTTGGTTTTTGACCAAATACCTACAAATTTAATGACATTCCCATCAGTTGTATTTCGTATGTAGTGCTAATAAGCAAATGCTAGCATGATAGCACACTAAAGGAAGATAGTGGTAATGGCAAACATGCTTTTTTACTCAGGGGTCATATGATGTCTTCTGAATGCCAGTAAGGTTTGAACTTGTGTCCACTGATGGATCGAGTAAAAAAGTTTTGACTCACAGTACTTTTTCAGAGACTTACGAATACCAACCATGAGAATGCCGTTATACTGAAAGCGTAAGGTTACGGGCCGGCACACTTCCACTGCCCTACTTTGCTGTCAGCTTCTACAAATGAGATTTAAACCCTCAAATTCTAGTTTTGGAGCAACAGGGAGGCCCCTGGGCTTCAATGTCCCAAGCATTTTCTTTGCTGACATTTTGGAATGCATTTTAAATTGATTTTGCTTGGTCTCAGCGTCAGGAAACCTCGGCTACGGGCAGGTAACAACATCAGGTCTCTACAGAAGGAAAAATGTAAATGTGATACCTGCAGGATACAGACAATGTGAAATAGTCATAGAAAAAAAAAGACATTGGGAGGGGAAAAAAAAAAAGCTGCATGCAGAATGTAAATGATTGTGTTTGTCATGCATACCATGTGTCTTTGTCCTGCTTGTTAGCCTTTGACAAATGTTGTGAGTGGTGAGTGGATGACATTCACAGCCTCAGGTAATCAATGACTGGCTCCCTCATTACCATTGCAATGGACTATTATGCCTCACACACAAATTCTCAAGAACAAGCTCACAAACACATGGAAACTCACTTACACACAAACACACTTGTACTTCTATACTTCTGAGGAGCGTCATTGACACAATGTATTCACCAGTCCCTTAACATAATTTTAACAGTCATAATTGTTAAAGAATTCCCCAGCTTGGGACAATAAAGTACATCTATCTATCTATCTATCACTAAAAGCAGCCTAACCCTTTCCCTAGCCAAAGTCTAATTAACTTAATCATTAAATCAAGGACTTAACCTTCAGCCAAATAGTGAGGACTCAAAATATGCTCACTTTCCAAAAACGTCCTCACTCTGTTGGTTAAAAATTTGGTCCTGTCCTCATTATGCTACTCACACACACACACACACACACACACTCTAGCTGGGTGGCCACTGTAATTATATGAAGCGTAATCATTCACAGTGGCCATGCCAGAGCTAAACCGTCCTCCAATTAATTCAAAAACAATTTTAATTAAGATGATAAACATTTAAATTGCTTTTGGGAGATTTCTATTGCATTTTTACTCTCCTGCTGTCTCTGCTGTCTCTCTCTATCGTCTCTTTCCCCTCCACCTGCTCTTTTCCTCTTCCAATCTCTTTCGTCTGTCTCTCTTTGCCTGTGCCTATCTTCCTGCCTCTTCTCCATCTTCCTTTCATGTCTTTCTGTCTTTGTCTGTCTTCTGGGGATGAGGATTACCTCTTTGCCAGCCAGCACAGTATTCCCCTCGTGAAAAGTGACTCATTCAGTTCTTCAATTGTCCTACTCCCGTTGATTCAAGTTTTAAGTCCTTTTTCATTCTCTGGCTCTTGACCCCCCTCCCAAGGCCACCCCAACACACACTCAATGGTGGCGAGCCCTTCCCGGGCGCCCACCCAAACCCTCTCTGCAAGCTAGCAAATGGTGCATATGTCCTCCTGTGCCGGAGCATTAGAGAGAAGATTGCATTTGTGTCGAGAGGGATGATCCATCTGAGGCCCTGTTGTTCCTCTTCCCATTCATGAAATACATCTCCATTGACTGCCAGTGTGTTTACTGTAAGGCCAATTGTGCTTGCGCTCCAATGCTTCCAGTAATAAGCAAGAATGTGTCCCATTATGTGACCCTCTCAGACTGTCGATTCTCAAATGTCTGGTTGCAGTTTGGAAATCAGAATGACAGATGAGAGGGAGTTTTGTAGCCAAGGCCATAACAACATTAAAGTCAGAGAAAACCTTAAAAAACTTTTGAAGCATAGCCAATGAGTTTTAAAGTTAACTTTTAATGTGATGCTCATAAAAACACACCATGATTATGGTGAATGATTTGTTTTAATGTTACTAATAATATATCATGATTACATGTCTCAGTATGATGGAGAATAGTAAAACACTACAACTAGCATAGGATTGGACACATTCGATATTCTGCTGCTGATAAATGGTAATCATTTCATCAGGACACAGTTGTCCAGGTGAGAACAATGAAAGCATAACAAAAATTGTATATATGCATCTACAATATCTGCATTGTACACTGAACCATCTACCCCTACCTTCCTAATTCTTTGTCTTGCCACATAGCTAAATTAGAACAACATCACACCATCAGCAGCAGCAGCTAACTATCACACATGAAATGGATTTTTAAATTGACAGTAGAATATATACGCTGTCTAGGCTCTGACCTTGTCATTCCCCAATTTGGCACTTTGACATATGTTAGTGTGCCACTATGGTTAAAAGGTGTGAGCAACATATGGAACAGTAGTAGAGCTTTGCCATGTGAATGTAACAGCAGACTTACAAATTTTGCTTTATTTGTGTACAAGAGTTGGTAGAAAATAGACCTGAAATATAAAAACAAGCTGTGTCACAGTTATACACTAAAGTGTTCGTGAAGTACGAGCCCCCATGCAGCTGGTGTAGTCGGCTGCATCGATAAATATTGAAGCACATCTGTTCCATCAGATATGTGAAGACAGAAGACTGAAAAATGTATGCATCCAGCTTAGACAGCGTGTGAGACATTTGTGACTTAAGTTTACTTTCTTCTTGCTACCTAAAGAGCACATTAATTACTCACAAGACCACTAAAGGTCACTTGTCAGAAAGCATAGACAAAGGTTGTTGCTCTGCCATCTTTGCTTTGACTCAAGTGGAACAATGCAGATCGTTACATATTCCTGCTGAAAAAAACTGTTAAAGCCACAGGAAACTAAAAAATAAGCAACTCACTTGTTGACATTAACTGTGGGATGTAACATCAGATCTTTAAACTTTAACTATCAGTGTTACACCAATGATGCCTAACAATTCTTTGCTGTCCTTGCCACGTTGATATCTGTGATTATCAATCTATCATATCAACGAAAACAAACAAACAAACAAAAAATCCTGTTTACCTCTTCATCATGATGCCAGACATCCACCTGATCTTCACTGATGGATACCTGAGAACTTCTGGGAGGCTGCCAAAGGACCACATGGCCTGACCCCAAAAACACCTGCGAAAGTGGTGGACAATTTTCACTTCTTTTTGGATGGTACTGCAATCCCATCTATCCCATCACCGAGAGACCAGTCTGGGCAAGGTCTTTTATTGGCTTAAAATAATGTACCATTTTGAGCCCCACCCATTTCTGCGCCCACTTCCGGTTTATGCACCGCCCACTCCGAATACAGATACAGATAATGTAGATGGTTGAACAGATATCGATATAGTGATGTACTCGCTCATCCCTAATACAAATCATAAGATATGGCTCACATGTAAATCTAAATTGCTTGTTGGCATCATTAAATTGTCTTGCCCCTCTCTTTTTGCACATGAATACAGTACAACCTGAATTGGCAAAGTTACAGTGAGAGCGAGACTGTGATTCAGAGGTCAGGGTCCTATACCACTAAATAAGATATCAGGCTTTTCCAGGTCCCGCAATGCTCAGGTGTCCGATCTCTATGCACGCATGTGGATGTGTGTGTGTGTCAGCCGTGATGTAAACCCCAAGTGTTGCAGGAGTGCTTCTCTCTTCCTCTCTGTCTTTCTCACCAGTCCTCTCTGGGCCACCGCAGACAACCCAGCTTCAACTTAACGTGATCAAACTTTAATTGTTTATAGCCAGAGTCACAGTCCTGAGGGTTGAGAGTGGCTTTGGAGGGCAGAGAGGAGTAATTTGTATCCCCCAACATGGGAGATACAAAACTCTTTGTCACTGTGTTATCCTGACTGTGAGAGGTTAGACATGCAAAGGGAGTGCACTTATGCATCTGCACTTGTCACTAGAGTTTGCCAAAGGGCAAATATGATTTTGTCTTTGTTTAAATGTGTCTCTTTGCCGTGTGAGTGAGTGGATTGTCTGGATTTTTACAGATGTCAGAAAAGATCACACTCATATACAAATCCTGAGAGACATTCAAAGAATCACAGAACAGTTTACTGCCTTTTAAAGGGGAACTGCACCAGTTTGAAGAAGTGTGCCTCCAGATGTCCAAGGAAAGTATACTGTCCATCCATCCATCCATTATCTACCGCTTACTCCTTTGCAGGGTCGCAGGGGGGGCTGGAGCCTATCCCGACCGACTTCGGGCGAAGGTAGGGGACACCCTGGACAGGTCGAAAGTACTACTGCATACATTAAAAAAAAAAAAAAGTTGTATAAAGTTATATGTGTGTGTGAAGTCTGATAAATGTCCTCAAGTGATGTCACTTGAGGTGAGCTTACCAGACCTCTGTCGTTTAATGTCTCTGCTGCATTGAGTTTGATGGTTTACTTTCAACTGTTAGTCCAACAATGTTTATAGTGTTATGGGCTAGGATAAGATAATCCTTCATTAGTTCCTTAATGGGGAAATTTCCAGCAATGGAATGCTTATTAGTGGCGTACTCTTTTAAGGCGTGACACCCACGAATATACACTCAAACATCTCAGGGCAAGTTACAATTTTCTCTTGAGAGTCTACATTTTGTTCAATGCTTAGTTCATCAAAGTATGTGAACAAAAATACACCTAAACTGATGCACACATCGGAACAAAATTGTATATATTTCGAAGAGTTTGCAAGATTTTTTATTACTAATCACAAGACGATATTTTGAATGATAGACCTTACAGATATCTAACAAGCCAGATGAAACCAGTTCGCCAAACTTCGGGCATAAAAACCGAGATGAACTGCAAATATCTGCTGTTAAACTCAGACGAAACCGAAGTTATTACTTGAGTTACATTGATGAAGATACGTCTTTTAATTTGCATATTAAACAAAATCCAAGGACTGCCTTTTTTCACCTAGATAACATTGATATTTTTAATTTCATTTCTTATTTCAATTCAATTTTTTTTCCATAGTGTATATACTGGTCACATATTTCAAATCTCATATAAATTTGTAAAAAAACAACAACAAACAAACAAACAAAAAAAACTTTAAATTTAGTAATGTTTATCTTTAGCCCTTTTTTCCCTTATTTATCTGCTTCTATCCTCTTGCTTCTATGAGTCCATTTTTTTTTCCAGTTGAGGCTCAATTGTTGCATTTCCTTTTTGTCAAGCTGCCCCATGTCTCCAACGACTCTCCAGCTGATCAAGAATGCTGGAAAAAGGGATTACATTTCTCCCATAGTGGCTTCTCCGTACTGGCCCCATCAAATCCAGAACTGAAATTAAAGTCTCCTAACCTACAAAGCTCTTAATGGTCAAGCACCATCATATCTTAAAGAGTTCCTTGTACACTATTACTCTAATAAAACACTATGCTCCACAGAACGCAGGATTTCTTTTGGTTCCCAGAGTCTCCAAAAGTAAACTGGGAGCTCGAGCCTTCAGTTATCAAGCTCCTCTCCTATGGAATCAGATCCCAGTTTGGGGTTCAGGAGGCAGATGGAGAGTCTCCCTTTTCACATTTAAGGGTTCTATTAAAACCTTCCTCTTTGCAAAAGCTAATAGTTAAGGCTGGCCCATGTGCTTCCTGAACCATACTTTAATTACACTGCTATAGGCCAAGACAGCTTGGGGACTTCCCATGATGTACTAAGCTCCTCCCTCCTCCTCTCCCTCTTCATCTGTACACATTCTTACCACATCAGTGCATGTTACTAACTCAACATCTTCCTATAGTTTTGTGCTTTCTTGTCTCTCTCGTTTCTCCCCTTGCCGCTTTTTGCAGGTACACCTGTCTCAGGAACTGTGAAGTCAGGATCTGTGATTGCAAACCACCCACTGCCCACATGTTTCTGCTCAACAGCCACTACTACTATTATTATACTTATTTCATTTCTGTAACTTGCAACTGGTAGATGACATCCTTCATAGGTGTCTGCCTATTAAAAAGAAGTTTTTCTGTCGCCAAGTGCTTGCTCATGACGGGAACTGCTGTGCCTCTGTAAATAACCTTATAAAGAGTATGGTCTAGACCTGCTCTATGTGAAAAGTGCCTTGAGATGGCTTCTTTTATAATTTGGTGCTAGATAAATAAAACTGAACACAAGATGGTAAAAAAAAATTGCACTGACAGATTTGTCTCATTCTGCATTAAGCTGTATTAATAATTTAATAAAATGGTAAAAATATTGTGGGGTGACAATGGAATGGTCATCAAGCTGCACCTTGGTGCACTGAATCCTTTTGTTGTGGATGTGAAAGTGGTTGTTATATTGATTCCATGAGGTCAATTGCTATAACTTTTGTCATCTGTAAGTGTTTTCTCATACTTCCATAAGTCCGTATGTAGTGTGCAGGACCAATCAATTATAATTGGTTTGATCATGTTGTTTCGAGCTACAAAGAGTAACCCTTTTCAAACAGAGATCCTGTAAGACCATTGTGAAGAAGACTTTGTTATTATGCCGGCTCTTTACACCAAACCACTTAGCCAAATAAACAGTAAGCAAAAGAGATGTAGTGTGGAACACAACAACGTTGTTATCTAGTGGTTCCCGCTCCCTCATGTTACACACATGTCAGTTTGACTATGTTACTGCCTCAACAACAATGGCCCCCAATTCCATGTGTGTACATGTTATGCAGGTGGATTAAGGGCGTAACATTCCTGCCTTAAACAGCTGCATAAAAGGGGCACTTGTGTCTTCTATCCTTCTTCTATAGAATGTAAAAGGGCATGTGAAGCACGATTGAAGGAAAATACTGGCTGAGCTCGTAAAATCTAGTTGTATGCAGGGTGAAAAGTACGACGTGCGATTCAAATTATACCCTCAACATGCTTTGAATATAGAATCATGAGCACGGCCTGTGATGGGAAATAATATAAATAATGCAATAGCAAAGAACAAAACTCACAAAAATGCAATTATATAAGGTTTGATGAGGTAACGCATTGAGTCAGCTCGGATATGGAGCCAGTAATAATCAAACACATCCAATTTGGTCACAGAATATATTTATACTATACAGTGATGGGTGATCTTCAGACTGGATGTCTGGATCAGAGAAAGAATGGATGAGGAGTCATAAGGATATAAGCTTTCATTCTGTGCTTCTGTGGTGGGATGAATTATTCTACTGAACAGGCTTATGTGAAGACAACACAGGAAAAAAAATACAATAATACAATACAGCACTACAATCCTGTTTTTAATGATTAAATGACATTGACAGATGACTGTCAAAATATTATTAATCAACACATTTTAGTTGAATGCTTAATGTTATGGAAGTGATCATTTATCTTAATTACTATAATTATGATATTATCTTAATTCATACATGTTGGTTTTGCTTGATTCTTGTTTTCACTTATTTAGATATCAAGCAAATAGTGGTCTTCACCCAGCTATGAGCATTGCCTTGGCTAACAGACCCTTGAAAGTACAATCAAATGAAGGTAAATATAGTTATTCAAGAATTAAACTAACTTCCAAAGGCCAGTTCCAGCAGAAAGATTCCCTTTATCATAACATGGGAGAGTTTAGATCATCATTCAAAACAAGACAGTTCTGGTTCTGTGAGGGTTAAAATTACTGTGCATGATCAACATATTTCCAATTTAGCACCATATGCATTACATTTAAGTTTAATTAGCTTGAATGGCAACCTTTGGCAGAGGTCAGATAATGTTTGTGTACCTTTTCAGCAGAAATGTCTTTACTATTAGTTGAGAAGTTGGATATGAGAGAGCTTTCAAAAAATAATTAAAAAAGAATATTAAGTCCCCCCAAAAGGGGGGTCCTCATCTAGTGTGACCAATATATTGACAGAAATTAATATTATGTGACAAGATCCATATCTTGTAAGGAGCCCCAGAAATCCAGAAAAAGTTTACTTCTTGTTTGCAAGAAATACTAGTGTGTATGCTCAACTTATTATCTGGTGTGCTCAATTTATTATTTAATATCTTGTGCAAATAAGATCTACAACTCAGATTTTGACATAAACATATACAGACCACAAATAACCTGGTCAGCACAGCACATTCCATTCACTCTCAAAAGTTGGAGTAGAATTAACTTTTTTGCCAAGTGACACAGCATTTTATTTCAGCCTGCATTCTTTTATTGTTATTATTGTTGGTCTGCTCTTGACCAGACCTTTGGTCCCCAAGGGTAATTCTATTACACATTGCACTGAACACATTCAAAAGGTAATTATCAAATGACATCAAAATGAACAGCATTCAGGCCCAGATCTGTTAGAGCAAAACAGGTAATGTTTGTTCTCTTGCCATTTTTATATATTACATTACAGGAGGAAGTTTAGGCAGCAATTCTAAACTTAAAAAGCACAGGCTCATATATATAGCTGTAAGGTACAGCGGATACAAAGTTCTGTCCGTAGACAAATGACACAGGAAATGGTCCATGCTGGGTGGCAGTCTGATGATCCACAGAAGGCACCTTGCTGCAGGCGTTATTTAAATGCTATTCTGCTCTCGGTTTGATTTTGCATGTTTAGGACATAAACAGCTACACCTCATATTGTGAAACTTGTACACAGAGTCAACATGATCTCAAGTAGCATTTTTATTTTAAACATTTCTCTTGCTGTCTTCATGTCTTTATCCAGAGATGGGGAAAAAAAAAGGTCCTGGGGCAAAAGTGAGCTGGATGTCAGCTCCTATTGTTGCCCATTCTGTATTCTCAATTTAAATATTTCTGTAGTCAGTCATTCCACTTTGTAGTCAATGTTACTTTCATTGAATGGACTTGAAATTGAATTGGAAGGTGACTACATTGGGGCACTTTACTAATTTATACATTTATTAGTTTATCCTAACCCAACCAAAGGTTTCATGATTCTACTGACACCTGTAGCCGTCTGTAAAGCCATATGTTTACATGCTCTTTAATGTGTAGCAACTGTCCAGCTAATTACCTTTCCTCCCTGCAAACTGATATTATCAGTGCACTTTTAGTGAGTGCTTGTTCGATGGTTTGCAAAGACAGGGAGTGACGTCATGAAACCAAAAAAATATATAAGATATCAATTTCTGTCTCCTTTTGGATTCTGTTGTTCACTCAGAGCAGATAAATGTGCTGTGTCAGTTTAATGATATCAACACAGAAACATGGGCAACTCCTGGATAATCTAACAATCATATAGGGCAGTGATCCTCACTATTTTTTTCACAAGAGCCACATTGGCAGAGCAAAATCAAGAGGAGAGCCACTTTTACAACAATATACCAAGTCACTTTTGCAAATGTGCATTTCTACGTATAAATTGGACATCCCACAAAAAAAGAAAACAACACAGCCAATACATTTTCAATTAACACTATATTTACCTTAACACTGGGATGAGCAGCAGCTGACATGCCTGTCCTTGACTTTCTTTATGTTGTAGTTTGTTGTTGCAATCACAGTGAGGCATTCAAGATCAGCATCATCAACAAATAAAAATTCCTCTGTCCACCTCTCTTGAAATGTCCTGTGCTCATCTTGTACGCTTCGTACCTTTCGTTTTTTACCGGGAACACCTGACGTTAGCCTGCTCGTCCTCTCTCCGTCGTCCTCATGTTGACTTTCGTTTGCTGCTTCCTCAGACTGTTTTCAGACGTTTTTCTTCACTATTCGTTACGACACTGTGTGTCTGTCCGTCTGGGTTTTGCCCCATTTTTATTAAAAATCGATCCATTTTGTGCCGGCTAGCGGAGCTAATGTAGCCTAGCAAGCTTGCACTGCGGTAAAGTGTGACGGCGAAAAACAATGCCGTAAGCGGGCTGCGTTGCCAGGTTTGACAGTGCCCCCTTTAGGAAACACCATTAATTAATCCTTAATTAATACTTCTCTTAATAATTAAGGTAAAGGGAGAAGTATGATGCAGATGTTTGGAGTGCAGTGTTCACTTTATGTTTATGGAGCACATTTGAAAAAATTGGCTATGTTGGCTGTGTTACCATATTGTTATAAACTACCATGCGAGTGACCAATTCAAGCTTGAGGAGCCGCATGTGGCTCGCGAGCCGCGCAATGAGTATCTCTGATATAGGGTATGTTATTTTAATTCATTCAGCCTCAAATCACGTTCAGCACAAGTAACTACAATATAAATGAGCCCTGGCCACCATTGCCATGAAAACTAGGGTTTTAGTGAATTCGAGACCCATGTTATTTTAATTAGGGCATCAATCATGTTGCCATGGTTACTGAATTCCTCCGAAAACTGAGCTGGAATCCAAAATCAATTGAAATAAGCTGCAGACTGTGTTTGCTCAGCACAGTAAGAGTTGAGAGAAGCACATGTAACGGAATTTAAGTGTGGTGATGTTTTGTTTTGTTTTTTGCTGAAATGCTTGGGAGTTGTAGTTTTTCCCTCACACAGCAGTTAGTACACAGGCTGGGATGTTTGACTTTTTTTTATCACCAGAGAAGCAGATATTTTCTGACACAGCTGTTCAATGTGAACTGCAATGATCTTACATCATATTCCAGTTTCCAGGTGTTGGAGAGTCCTACTACATATGTGAAAAAAACATTATCTAAAGACTTCTATGTCTCCTGAGGGAGATGTTTGATGTCACTTTAGCTGGGGCTGAAGACTGCAAGTTTTTTTTTTTTTTTTTAAAGGAGTTGTGGAGTTAGAAAGAAGTGAGTACATTCAATTCTCCAACATATTGGTATTGGTTGAGTTGCACTGTGTCAAAGTTCTGCCAGCCAAGTTTCTGTGTTCAGTCTCTGTCTCAGTCTCACAACTCTGTGGAACATCTGAACATCCAAACTTGTGTGACAACTGAACTAACACTCAGCCAATGAGGACTGTGTTATATGCTTGAAAGCGTCAGAACAAGGAGACCTTAATTGAAGTTTCTATCGTCAACAATTAATCTGGTTCCTGCAAACCACAGTAAAGCAGAAAGCTTCAGGGTAGGCTCCAGGGTATTTTCCCTTTGCCTGGCTGGAAATCCAGTCTTTACCCTCTCCTCCCAGGTCACCACCCTGCACAACTTCTTCCTGAATCTTGTTCTGAGCCTGCTGCTCCCCGTCTTTCTTCCCTTCTCCTCCGTCTATCTTTCTTATCGCCCTCTTTTTTTTTGTCTTATTCCATTCCTTTGTCTCTTCATATGTCTCTCTCCACTTCCCTCCTCCTTGCTTCTCTCCTTTTTCTGACTGTCTGCTTCTCTGCTCCCTCCATTCTTTCTTCATTCCTCCCATTCTCCCTACCCTCCTTCACGGGTCAGATTCGTTGCTTGAAGGATTTTTAACCTTTCTCTGATCTGCTTTTCCCTTTGATTCCTCTCCTTCCTTTTGATTCTTTGATTCGGTGCCTGTGAGTCGGCCAGCGGGAGTGAAATCGGAAGGCAGGCGAGGACATTCCACCTGGAGCACAACACGAACAAGTGTGTGTGTGTGTGTGTGTGTGTCTCAGACAGTTCGTATTGTTGAGTGTGTATGCAGAACAAGGCAGAGAAAAACCTGAACTGAAAAGTGTGTATTAAGATTTTGAGCATATACGCTGTATATACAGTATGTGTGTGTGTGTGGAGTCCTACATAGAAATGCTGTGAGGAAGACAAACAGAAAAGAGAGAGTAGTAGAATCCAGCAGTTCCAGCAGTATGCAGGCTGCAGTATTGAGAGGATTTCACAGTGTATAGAAGATGTTCAACCAGGACAAGCAAGACTTACAAAATGTCATCAAACGTTGGTCTTTTAGCTCTGTATGTGTTTTTGTGCACTCTAGAATTTCTGGATATTTGACAAGAACATGACAAAATGACTCCAAATTAGGTGGATTTACCGGTTCTTCTTGATCAGATCAGATCGCTGGATTCAGAGTCCAGAGTGCTAACCATTACACCATGGAACCACAAGGCTCCAGGGTGGGTTTAAAATCATTTTGCGCCATGCTAGCAGCCTGGTTCTTGTCCTAACCAATATTACATGAATTTCCATTTTGCATATTCATGGTCCCCAGAGGGTGAATCCTAAGGCCTTGATGATCCCCTACTATTCTCTGGTGCCACCAGCAAGTTGACATTTTTGGCTTTTACTGAAAGATCTTGACAACTCTTATGGATTGGAAATGAAAATGGATTAGTATGGAATTTTACCACATAAATTCATGCTACCCAGATGATAAATCCTAATGACTACTTTTTGTCTAGTACCACCGTCTGGTTAAATGTGTCCAGTGCTTTGTGAAAAACCCCACAAAAAAAAACAATTTATATAAATATTAGTCCACTGCGGGACATATTTGGCCCACGGGCCAGAGTTTGACACCTCTGCTCTATAGCATAAAAAACACTGGTAATTTTGACACAACTAGTGAAACTGCTAACTCATGTAGCCTATTTATTGGCCAGGTATGTTAAATCATAAGCACGCTGTCAGTTTCACCAAGTTTGTGATTCTACAGACAGTTACCTGCATTAGACACATCATTCAAAACTAAAAGCCTGTGTATGCTGTTTGTTGAGCACTGCCGTTGAAACACCACGCTCCATTATCAGCCCGCACCCAGAATACACATGTGAAAACAGCTGCAACCACTTAGATCAATCAGAAATCAGAGCTCGAACACTACAAATAGGTTTCAACAATTGGGGCCAATTTTGGAGAGAGAGTCAGAGGAAGAGGTGTTCAAGGAGTATGAAGAGAGAGGAAGGACAAGGAAGGGGAGGAGGGTGAGGAGAATGAGGAATAGGCGAAGGATGAGGAGGAGGAGGATGAGAGGCAGAGGTTGAGGAGAAGACAAGTCAGATGAAAGAGATGAACTGTCACAGATGACAGAGGGAAGAAATCACAACAGGAACAACACACTATTAACATGTTGATTGCAAACAGCAGCATCGTTCTGCGACAACTGCAACACATCATCACTGACAACACAACATTCAACAATGTAAACAGACTAAGTTTATCTACACTGGGCATTCAACTGAAGCAGAAGAAACAGCTGTACAGAGCGCTGACTGATATCTGATATGACCTTTCTGTCACGCCATATAATTTCTCAGAGCCATGGAGCTGGATGCCACTTCACACCAGCATGTTTCTAGAGAGGGCAGACAGATAGATGATGATGGCTTCGATCTACCCTAAAAACAGTTACAGGGGAGGAAACATCAGGCAGCATGCCATTGTTCATGTTCCTGGGCAGCGTGGTGGCAACATCACGATTTGTGCACCAATTAGCCAGAATGGTGTCCTTCACCACTGTGCCACTCTTAACACATATAACACAGCTCATGTTTTCACATTTCCTGACATCTTCATTCCTAATGAGACCGGACAAATGTGCCAGGGTACTCCACGTTTGTTATCATATGGGACAATGTAATTTTTCCACCAGGCTGCTGTGGTCCATAATGAATTCGACAATCAAGGAGTTCTTTACAGCATGGCGTTGGGTGTTATATGACTGCCAACACTACAAATGCAAATCTGTCCAGGTGATGGAGGAGGCCTGTCCTCAATGATGTGGAGGCGCGCCAGGGCTGGATACACCACTCAAGATGGTATTTCCTCCAATATTTGGCCGGAGAGAACATCGCTCAGGTCAAAGACGGGATGGACTTCAGTTAAAGCAATTGTGTCTGATACTGTTTTGAGTACTGACAATGAACACATTTGTGTGTTTTCCCATTGCATTTGTGTCTGTAAGTCCAGTCATTCAAGTATCTATTTACAGCATGCTACAAATGAAAATGCCTGTAATAGTGCTTTATAATTGCACACATCACTGTGAGATTGGCATGTGGTATTTGTTTTTGCAAGACATGTAAGATATGCTGTATTTTGTGTATATGAATTTGGGATTTGTGTGTAGTTTACAAAAAGTTTATCATCATAAGAGAGGAATGACACATGTCACAACAATAACACTGCATTATGCAAACAGAGCCAGACTTTCAAAATACTATATATCTGAAGGGGAAATGTACTTAATGTAATGCAGTTCTGTTATGGTGGGTTTTGGTTTTAACCAATTATGGCAGAAACAGTTTGGCGGAGCGCTAAAGAGCGCTCATCTTTCTCTGGCGCTGCGCGTCTCTCTCTCTCTCTCTCTCTCTCTCTCTCTCTCTCTCTCTCTCTCTCCTGCCCACGAGCGCACGGCGGGAGCGCACGGTGCGGTCTCATTGTTTCCTGGCGGGTTCGCACTCGCGGCCCGCAGTCCTGCACAAACGGTTTTATCATTATTCCCCTGCAGGACCGCACTCATCCCGCGGTCCGGCGCACAGACTGTTTACCCCCACATTCACTGTGAAAACTCCGGTAGTACGCTCTAGGCTTCCCCCACACACTATGAACAATGAGACTTACCGTTGATGCTGCTGCCTGTCTGCCCTCATGGGCCAAACAGAGGCACTTCCTGGTTTTAGTTTAAATAGCACATAGTGGCGCGCGCATGGTGAACCAGGTGACATGGACTGAACCACCCTATTAATTTCCAGGTGTTGTCTGATTTACTCTGTTTGATTGTTTAATTAGCGTTGGTCTGCCGGGGGGAGGGGTTAAGGGGGTATAAAGTGTTGGGTTAGAGTTGGAGCTGGTGATGTTGATGTTGAGCATTATGACTTTATATACTGTATATACTGAGTTGTCTTGTAAATACTTCGTTTTGTTCTTGCTTTTTTGTTCCCTG
This sequence comes from Centropyge bicolor, assembly GCA_037975185.1. Taxonomy (NCBI): domain Eukaryota; kingdom Metazoa; phylum Chordata; class Actinopteri; family Pomacanthidae; genus Centropyge; species Centropyge bicolor. The sequence goes on from JBBMOC010000002.1 coordinate 11,603,520, forward strand.
CAGAGTTTTTTCTGCTTCACTGTAAATATTTTTTCCACTGTTTGCTTTTTGGTGTTAATAAAACCCACCAAACGGGAGTTCTTCAGCCGTGCCATCATTTTTCCTGTTTTCCCTAAATGAACCTGTGACAAACAGAAACAGAACAGTGGTTTGAAAAATTTCTTTAATGAAAATAATAGCAAAAACTGAGGTGGAGGTGACTGGAGGCAGGCTGGCTGGTGAGTGGTGAAGATGGTTGAACTGGCGATGACTGCGACTGGAAACTCAGGAAGCCGGAAACACAGGGGCACCTGGAGGACGGCTAGCAGTGAGGCATACATAGCGGCGAACTCACTAGGACAAAGGAATAAGGTGAGCAACACCTGACAAAAACTTTTCTATGGAAGAATCACAAGAGAGATAACAGGGGGAAACACAAAGCATGAGACACAATAATCTGGCATAAGAGTGGAATCAGGGCCAGGCTTATGTAGGAAGTAGGTTGATGATGAGAAAAAAAAAACACAAAAACCCAGACCACAACACATCTCATCTGTAACATCGAGATCATCCAGTGTTCATTTTGTCAACCAGTGTTAGCCACAGTACCCTTGTATCATATTCTGGCGTTGTTAAATTTCCATAGTGGCTGGATATAAAATATAAAATATCATGGAAATGTAGAAAAATCCCCTGAACCCACAGTGGTTGATGGAACCTCAGTGTTTTATTTAGAATGAAATGAATAGGCTCCAGCCTCCCGTGACCCTGAACAGGATCGGCAGTTTAGAAAAAAAGGACTGAAATGAGCTTTAACATGGCATGGTTTCTGTCATGATGAAATAGGGCATGGTGAGATGTGAAGAGCGAGGGGATGTCATCCGTGATCTTGGCTCAGACTTCCCAACTGATATGCATTAGACCACAAAAACCCCGTCTGAGAAGAATCGTGTCGTTGGATACGATTTAGAGGAAAACCTCACAGCTGGGAAGATAACACACTTCATTATCCTCCCAGGGAACCTTTCAAGAACTGCTGAGAGGCCCCAGAACTGACTTTATGAGGCACTGATTTGAGGAATATTGCCACATAGAAGCAGCGATCATGGCTTGTTGCTCTCACTCTAAATTCTCAGAATCTCTCTGCTGAGTTGTGCCAAAACACACTGCTCTGTAGTGGAAAATGTCGTAGTAGTTGTAAGCAGATGTAAGTATATTTGTGGATTTGTCAATTTTTCCTGTGAGTTATCCAGAAGTATCCAGAAGTAACAATATAGTAAAACAAGTCATAATTATTGACAAAAACTGGACATTAATAGACACATAGCAATGTTCTTATAGCTGGGTACAACTACTGTATGGTGTGTTTTATCAAAGGTTTGTGTAACTCCTCTGAGTGGTAAATATCTAGAATTAATACATGAATTGACACAGAGGGCCGTCAGTAAAGAGACAAGAACAATGAGACTGGGATAAGGTGCCATAATGGGCTATTTATCATGAACTGTGTCCAAACTTTAAAAGAAAGGAAAGTGAGTGGACTAGTGTTGGGCATGAGAATTTTAAAAAGTAATTAGTTATAGTTACTAGTTAGTAACTAACTAGTTACATGGGAAAGTAATTATTGCGTTACTCTTTTATTTTAAGTTTAAATATGTCTAAGAATTTGGACATTTTTCTAAGCAGGTTTCAAGCCAGTTACAAAGAGTAGAACTGCATAGACAGGTATTTACACCAATCTTTTAATACTTATTGCACCTCAACAGACCACAACTGGTAGACAGACTGTACTTCAAGTATTTTCTTAACAATACAAGTAAACAGTTTAACTATATGAAGTGCTTTTGATCGTTTGAGAGATATGTCATTAGATTAGAGTTGCTAATAACGGACGTGGACAAACACCTCGCTCTGGGACATAATGCACACGTCACATGTACATTCTTGCCTTTTACCTCAAGGAGAAAAAAGTAGTGTCTGTGCCGCTTGTGTGTGTAAACTGAACGCTGCCTCTTATTGGCTTACCATGAAAGCTTACTCGACCTTAGCCAATCATCACTACGTATGTGGTTGTCTCGTCCCTCCCTCCTCCCTCACCAAAGAAAAAAATACAGAGCTGTGCAGCTCCTGTAGCTGAGAGCCGAGTCGATGACAAGGGTTTCAATGAGTAGCTTTACTTTGTAACGCGCTCCATTTAAATGGTAATGGCGTTGTAACGATGGAAATAGTAATTATTAAGATTACCCATTACTGAAAAAATAACGTAGTAACACCGTTTATTTTAATGCCATTATTCCCATCACTGGAGAGGACAAATGATTATACAATGGCCAGGAGGCCGACCACCTACTGGTGCAGCACTGAAAGTATTCTACCTGTGAAAAGGGTAACACAAACCAAAATCCACAATTCAAATAAACACACTACTCACTAATGAGAAGAGCCACCACAAATCATATCACCAACAAAATTGAATGGACTCCCAGCACACTGACCATATCTGCAAACGAAACACCAGACAGTCCCAGAATGCAGACAGCCTATGTCACAAGGAAACATGAGAAAAAGCAACAGCTAGCAGAGCTTTAGACTTTCAGTGTTGTTTAATATTAAACCTTTGTGACATTGTTACCGTCTGTCCTCCTTGTTGATGTGCTTGATGGGCCTTGGAGGACCTGCAAGGTTGAGACAGATTTTATTACCGTTAATAATCTGGAGGGCCATGGAGGAGTTTCCCATCAGCCCCTGCTCTGTCTTGTTGACACCGGTGTGGTATTTTTGGCACCAGCAGCCGTGTTGTGATCGCCATCCGTGGCAGCATGAAGAGGAGATAGATGGCAATTGTTCAGGTGAGAGCTCAGATAAAGAGCTCAGCCAGGTGTGAACCTCCTCCCCTCCCTCCACATTATTGTGTCTATCTCAGTCTCTGCTTTTCTGATTCTAATTGCTCTCTCTTGTTCCTATCTTCTCTCTTTTGTGGTCTTTTCCCATTGTCAGTGTGCATCCTCTTGTGCAGATGTGCTATATTTGACAATCATGAATACCACATTCATACTGGAGAACTATAGAGTGCAGTATGCACAGTCGTAACTCTCTGCTCAAGAGCACCTTAGGATTTTTTTTTTTCTTGAAATAAAGAGAGAGCCCCTTACTGGCACTGAATCAGAATTCTGATCTACTCTACACAGTTCATTTTTACCTGCCATGTATGACCCAAGTTGATCATTGAAGTTAACAGCAGCAGGAGAGTATTTGAAAGTTATGAGCATTATTTTCCTGGGTATTATTCTACAGGAAAGATTAAAGTCAAATTAAACTACTGCTCTGTCTGCTGAGGATTCTTGGAAGCACTTTTAGGACTTGGGTTGTAACCAGGTGATGTGCAGACAGACTAACAGACTGACCTCTGTTGGTCAAAAGCCTCACCAGGTCATTGAAAATTCTTATGAGTCTTTGCACATAGATAGATAGATAGATATAGATATAGATTTGAACAGATTCAGACAATAGCATATTTGTTGAGCCTCAAGCTCAAAACTCTCCATGTCAGTCAAGTATCACGTCAATCAGTGGAACTCACTCCATCCACTAATATAAGGATCTCCAGTTTCTAGTGAGGACACACCTTGCCATTTAATTATCAGGTTACTTTTTTTTTCTTCAATATTTGGAGAAATCCAGCTATGGTTGTAAAAAGTCAGAAGCTAATGCAGCATATATTAACAAATGTAGCTGTTTTGTGCAATTCGACATACATACTCAAAGGGGAATTATTTTAAAAGTCACTAAACCAGTTTTTATAGCTCAGTAATCTCCACTTTGTATTAGGGTAAATGCTGTATATGTATTTAGATATTGCCATGGCAATTACTGAAGGTGCTGTTATGGTTATTTAAAAGGACACTCGCTTATTTACTCACTTCTACATTAGCTTCCACAGAGTTGAGTATTGTTTGTGTCTCCCAAAAATTTGAAGGGGCATAAATTCACATAGACAGACTGTATCCACAATGTACATTCATTTAGAGAATGCAGATAATAAAGCCACGGATAAAAGGAACCTGCCAGTGGGGCAATAGCTGTATTTTCAAACATAATGCATTTGTACTCGTACAAATGAGACTGTGCTGACATCACAGAGCTGTTTCTGCTCCATGGGCATTAAGAGCTCAGATTGAGCTGTAGTAACCTATTTTTCAACCTGCTCAGCCTTCTTGAAAGATCCATCATCACCACTAGCCTAAGTGCTTATGCATACATATACATGTCACACCTACATACATTGATATAGCTAGAGATGGAGAGAACCAATGATATCCAAGTGTGTGTTCATGGCTGCCATGACTCCAAAAGGAATCTGTAATTCTCTCTTCCAAAGTTCACTTCCTGGGTCCACTCTGCCTCCCCTGAAATGACCGTCTATCACAAGTCACCACATAGCAAGTGAGAAATCTAAACAACTGAACTGAGGGGTGGCCACTAATTTTAGCTAGCACCAGCCAACTATACTATGCCCGTATTTCGTAAATGCAATTACATTTTATTGCTTGAGAAAGGGATTGATGCTCTAATTACCATGTCAGCAACATACCGTCAATCTGTTCCAGCACTGATGTCCAGCAGAGTGCTCAATGCATGCTTACCTGCTGTTGCAAACTGCAACTTCTGGAAGAATCCAGAACCATAGGGACAGAGCGTGCATGACTTTCTGAACGATGATCTATGACATAATTGGATGAATACGCCTGACTTGTAATATAAAGTAACTGTAACTACATATTATTAAAAATATATAATAAAATAAAGTAAACAAATAAAGAATAATCAAAAATCTGGTGGGCCACAACAAAGGCAAAGGTGTAGATTATTTAAAATCTTTAGTCCCTCATGATCCCATACTGAAGCCTGGTGCTCCGAAAATGACCGAAAATGAGAGATGAAGTTAGGGACTGTCTCAAAAAAGTACAAGCAAAATAGCCAAGAGAGCTTTTCAAAACTTTGACATAAACACTTCAATTTTATTTACATTTGGATTTTCTCCCATTATCCTGATATATTCTCATCCCTTTTTACAAAAATGTCCTGCACGTAGCCCAAAAAGCTATTCTGATTGTCACAGTTTGTATTTAGACTCTGTTGAGACAGCTAAGATATAGTTCATGCTTTATACTTGATTTATTTAGCTAGGCAGTTCAAATATAAAATCTTGTATGAACATTTTGTGAACTCATGCATACAGTATATGAGGTGTATAAATGGCATTGGCACACAGAAAAGGTTTAGGTGATGTCCAACATCGTCTAAAGTAGGCCCCACCTACTTCTGGTCTCAGTCACAACCACAGACGGTATAAAATATGGACGTAGAAGAGCAAAAATGAAGCAAATCGTGGTGTGCAGCCATCTTGGTAGCCTACCTCCGGTTACTCCAAATATGGACAAAGAGGTGCAGCGAGGGCGGAGCTGAGGTGGGTCCTATGGGCCGGCTGAATGAACGCTATTGGCTGAAAAAAGTCGCTTTATTCGAAATAATCAAACTAGCTATGGCTAACCAGTCATGGAGTAGAAAAACAGCTTATGAGACTAGAGCCATGTTTTGAACCAGGCTGTAAATATGTTTTTTTCTGTCGTAAAATCGCACATTTTAACATGGGGCTCAAATGTAATTGACTCCCTTCTGCGGCCTGCTCTAGCGTTTATTCGAGGAACTGCAGCTTTTTTGCACTTCCGCATTGGCTTCATTTTTCAGCGCCGGAGGTTGCCGCTTGGTCACAAGACAGATATTTTCAGCAATGCTGACAGTGTGGCTCCTGGAATGCCTATGTCTGCCTGTCAATCAGCACACACAACTTTGACCAAGACTGAAATATCTCTACAGCTATTGCATTGCCATTAAACTTGTTACAGAGAATCGTGGTTACCAGAGGATGAATCTGACTGACTTTGGTGATCCCATAACTTTACCTCTAACACCACATGAGTTTTTGGTTTGATGGTGATCCCCTAAACTAAAGTTGTGAACATGATAAACACTATACCTGTCTAGTATAGTCTTTTTATGGACTCTCTGTATTTGTTCATTCTCTGTGTCTTAGTTTAGTTCTGCCTGTGTCTGTTCAGCCTTACTTTTTGTTCACATTCCCTGCCATGTCTGTGTCCAGTCTCTCTGTCTGTGTCCATTTCTGTCTGTGTCCAGTCTCTGTCTATGTCCATGTCTTGTATTTGTGCTGTCATGTCTGTGTTCTATGTCATAGTTCTGTCTTAGTTTCTGTCTCAGTTAAGATCTGTCTTAGTTCTCAGTCTCTTTTCTGTCATAATCTGTTAAACTGTAGTCCTGTCATGTGTACGTTCTGTCTGTTTTGGTTCTATGTTATGGTCTCTGATCTATCTGCCGTGATTCTGCATTCAGGTATTCAGTATTTTTCCTTTCACCCTGCCCGTGCCTCACCTCACCTGCCAGCAACTCCCACCTCATCATCCCACCTGTGGACCCAGCTGTTTTCCATTACCAATCAGGACTCTATAATAGACACACCACTCAGGTTTTTCAGGCTTGTTTCTTTTTTCCATGCTCACTCGTATTCATGTCTGACTGTTGGTTTAATTATCGAGAAATACTCTCTGTTTCCTGCCTTATTTTGGACCTGTCTGCATCGAGGTGTCTAAGCTTTCTGTTCTTGTTTCTCCTTTGAATTCATGGTTTCTGGCTGCCTGTCCCTGTTGACAATCCCTAGACATGACCGCTTCTTTAAGTTTGGCATTTAAGTACCTGAAGAATTGAGAGGCTTTTTTTTCCTTGTGTTGCATTTGGCTCCTACCACACCTCCCTTTTACAGTTAAACATCAGCATGTTAACATTGTCAGTGTGCATCACTAACCTTCTTGTTGTGACAAAAAAAAGGATACAAATAGAAGCATTACGCCCCTAATGTATCTATTGCTTTGTTACTGTGTATCACCTTCTTCTCTCCAGCTCCCTGAGTCATTCTCAATCACCCTCTTTCTTGTCCCCTCCGCTCTGTCTTCCTCTTTGGTATGCAGGGCCTCGCACTGATAGCCAACATACCTAATGAGCAATTGGTGCGTTCAGGTGACTGAGTGCAATCACATGAAGCCACCCTCCCATACACACTCATGCGCTTCAACAGGCAATTATTCAAAGAAAGGACAGTGTAAGGGCCACCAACACGTTGCCCTTCCTCAGCGTAATTAATCGACCCTGCAGATGATCCTCTTCCTGTGTGCACCCTCGCACATGCACACGCAAATAAAGCCATACGGCCGGAGATCTAATTCTACAAAGGCCCCCATACTTTCTGGTTTATAATGGATTAGGGCTATCTGTCATGTGTCATAACACTGATTAAGAGGTATGAATCTCAGCTGCTAAAATGCAGGCTTCTTCAATAAGGAGTCCCATCCCTCTGCAGACTGGAAGCCCCCCCACCTGCTTTTACCGTTTTATCTCCCATTTGTTTAAAAAAAAAGACTTTGTTGTTCTGAGATGACTACTCATTAGCATTTACAAACACCCTCTCCTTTAATCATATCCACAGTAGATTTACTACAAACACTCAGCAGGTAGTGACTCATTAGTGTTTCATGCACCCAAAGTAAGGCTTGCATTAATTGGTAGGTAAGGTAGGTAGGAAGGTAGGAGATATTTAGTTGCAACTTTGTTCCAGGATTTTATGCATCTGGCTAAACTGTAGAGAATAGAGTGGTAACCAGTGAAAAAACAGAAAACAAAGGTTTTTTTTGGTCATGAATCTGTGAATGCAGCACATGCCAGCTGTATCACATAGAGTCACATCGATTGGACGTCCATCGTACAAACAGAAGAAGCAGTCATGGTATGGCTGCCCGAACATGCTGACCCAGGAAGTGAATATGATGAAGTTGCTGCTTTTCTGGAGCACTGACGTGTTGAGTCAGGAAATTGGACAGTAGTGTACAGTATGCTGACAAATGTGTTTCTGATGCACATACACAAATATCTATATATAAATTCACAAAGATGCATATGTATTTAAGATATTTTGATGTTATGTTTATATGCAAACTGTTCAACCTATATTTACAAACTACTTTTTTTAAATCTTGCCTGATCTGACTCCAATAATAAAAGCACGATTTCCAACAGGGAATTATCTGTAGTCAATCAGGTGGATCCTTCCAAGCACGTAAGCGTAGATTTGAGGGTATCATTTAATGTGATCATGTAGTATTACACGAAGAAGTATATTTGTATATTTGTGTGTGTACCAGAAATACATTTGTGAACCTTTTTACATTTTATGCAATGATGAATATTTTAGGTGCACTGAGTCATTTATTTACAAATCCTGAAGTACAATTGGGAATCTGCCTGTGTACATTAATACTGAGACCGAACTGACTCCACCCGTGTGCTAACCGTGTGCTGCAGAATCATACAAGATGAACAGCATGATGTGGGACACTGGTTTAAGGAAAAAAACTCCAACAGAAAAAACAGCTGAATTTCAGTCTGTCCCTCCTTTTCAGAGCTCATTTCCCAGTCTTGTCCTTTATCTTAACCCTTTTCCCCTTGATTCGCATTTTCATGCCTTTCTCCTCTCTTAGTTATTCATTACATAGGTTGGTAGGAATTGCAATGACAAAAACTATATATATTAGAGTGGCTGAAGTGTATAGATTTGTTCGCCACTAAGTAATGTTCTTCCTTACAAGACTTGGAGCTGCAAGTAAAAAAGATCTCCCTGAAACATTTATTTAACATAGAACTTTAATGAGGGGGAAGGGTTGGTGAGAGGTGGCCACAGTGTTCTTAGTGGGACTGTGTGTGTGTGTGTGTGCGTGTGTGAGCGAGAGAGAGACAGAGAGAGAGAAGAAGAAAGTGAGTCTTCCAGCTGCATAGATGAACAATCATGCAAAATTCATGGCCAGGGGAAAATCTGACACCGCTGTCGAGGGACAGGAGGTGAGGAAGGATGAGAGAGGCACGGAGTGGGACAGGAGGGAGATGAAGAGGAATGGATGGAGGATAATGTGGGTGGATGAAGCTGAGGACGAAGAGGAGTGGGTGAATGCGCAGGAGGAGGAGCGGAATGGATAAAAATGCAAAGTGTGGAGAGTAAAGAGCAGAGAAGGGAGTGGAGCAATTCCATAAAGTGGCTGGTTCTGCTGTTTCCTTACATTGAATAAATGTAACATGATTCATCAGTCGCATTTAAAATAAAAATACCTCCTTGCTGTTCAATTTATTTCTTCCCCAGAAGAAGGAAAAACTTCATTCACAACATCTTTTACACGTCTGTACTTTTCAGCAAGTGGGAGATATCATAGCCGTCAGAAATTCTGAGCTGCTTTTCTTACCTGGCTACACGTATTTACAGTCTGTACCCTTTGCCGTGAACACAGCAGAGGTGGCTAACCCATAGGGGGCGCTGGGGCTCCGCTGTGGAGGGGAAAAATATTTTTATTTTATATATTTATTTTTATCTATTTATTTTTTGATCAGCGTCAGTTTCATTCAGTAGTATTTGTGTGCCTACATGCAATTTAAATCATTTAAACGACATTTCCACCAGCTGACACTCATTAAACAGTGAATTTCCATTGACCTACAGTGTGTCAAACTCTCTTGGGGCGCTCGTAAAAGCGCCCCTGACCTGCAGCTAAATAGCCAATCCAGTTATGGTTGCTAAGGAAAAATGATTAATATTTGGCCTATCAACGTCACCAAATTTAACGCCTGTGGAGCGCTGGATGTCGCCTATCATAAGGTTTATGATTGCTACAGCTACGTAAGGAGCCGGCGATATAGGTTTTTTTTCGTAGTGCGACTCCCAGACTCTGTCCTACGGCGGGGAAAAAAAACGACGACGAAGAGAGATGATGGCGACGGCAGTGACAAGTGGAGTACAGGAGCAGATTCCACTAAATGCGGTGAAGTCATTATTAATGTACCCTTTAGCGAGATGGATGATGGAGGAAAAACTTCTCGTTAAGGAGCTGGGACCCGACAAGCCTGAAATTAACATTTCTCAGCAAACCAAGGAGAAGGATAAACTTTACAAACAGAGTTTTTGTTGGAGCTGGTTCAACCATAAGACGTGGAAGCCTATGATTTGGGATTTAATGATTCCCTTGAATGTATGTTTAGGGCGGTAGCTGGATTTGTGTAACAGAACATGTGTATTGGTAGGTTTGAAATAAAACTGTCAGGATGAAAGAAAACTGTGGTGTCTAGAAAGTGGACCTGATGGGGATCTATAGTGAATTTGAGCTTGATCGAGGAGTGGTGATTGTTGAGGATCCGGAGGGTTAGGGTTGGGGTTTAGGGGTCCTAGGTGGACTTGTGGTGCACTGGCTCACCTGGAGGGACACTCACATTTTGTCGCCAGTCTGGATATGAGCAAAATAATGTTTTTCTATGTCTGTCGTGCAAGGTTGGAGGTGGTTATATATATGGTCAATGATGAGAGTAAGTGATGGTTTTGTGTCTGTCGGACCGTCAGTGAGCATAGCTGAGTCCGTTGGTCACAGGACTCCCAAGCCCCCGGGCCGGGTTCGAGTCCCGTCCTGGGCAACCCCGGTCAAGGTGCAGCCGCCAAGCCAGCCATATCTCCACATGTTTTGTGGCTCAACTGGGGCGATGTAAAGGCCGGATTGTTATCAAAATCTATTTGGGGAAGTGCTTAATTTGAAGCCTCTGAGTCGAGGTGAGGTAGATAACGTGGCTGTTGTGGAGATAGAGAGAGAGAGAGAGAGAAAAAAAAGGGGGGGATTATTTAGGGTTAGGGTTAGAAAGGGGAGAGTAAAGGGCCCCTATGGTTGGGGTTAAGGTTAGGACTGGAAGGGGGGAAGAGGTTCTCTCGTGGCATCCTCTGGTGTCCGAATCAAGCATTTGTAGGATGCCATGCTGGGGAAAAAAGAAAAAAAGGGGGGGGGGGGGGGGTTAAGTGTTAGGATAGGGTCTGTCTCTTCTTCGTTGAGGAGCATAGAAGCAGGCTTCCGGGTTAGGGTTAGGGCAGAAGCTGGATAAGGGTTAGAGGAAGGCCGCAAGAAGGAGAAGTATGCGGTTAGGGTTAGGGTAAGGGGAGGGGCAGGGATATGGAAACGGAGAGAGAGAAAAAAGAGAAGAAAAGGGGGAAAAGGGAAAGGAAAAAATGGATGGTTAGCAGTTAAGGTGGGTGGAAAGGTGCAGGGGACCGGGGGCTGCTCCAGGACCTGCGGGGAGACTACATCCGTTAAGGCATTTCGTTAAGGCCACCAGGGACCCTGGTTCCCAGCCTCTCGATCCAGACGCTCTCCGCCCATCTCCTCTGTCCCCTCGTCCAGTGGCTATTGGTTTCCAAACCTGTAATAATTAGAGAATCTGCAGGGTGTTGATTGAAGTGAGTGACCAGGTGGGTGTTCATGGAGTTCAGTTGGATGTTTCTCAGGTGTTGTTGCAGTCGGAAAAGAAGAGGGTTTTGTGTTTCTCCGATGTAGTGTTTATTGCAAATGGTGCATGTGATGATATAGACAATGTTGCTGTGAGACAGAGAAAAATGGCCAGAGGGCGGGAAAGATCGGTTGGTGTGAGGGTTAGTGATGAATTTTCTGTGTTTGTAATGCTTTGATTCAGGTGGTTTGGGATGTTTGGTATGTGTGTGAAATTTGGACCTGATCAGGAGGTTCTGGAGGCTGGGGTTCTTCCTGTAGGCTGAGATAATTTTGTGTTTGAGTGCAGAGTGGTGTGCTTGTGTACGTGTAAAGTTCTGTTTGAGTTGCCGGTGTAAGGCCTGTGTGGAATGGGAAAAGGTGGTGATCAGAGGAAGGATGTTACTGGTTGTATGAGTTGTGATTTGGGATTTAATGATTCCCTTGAATGTATGTTTAGGGTGGTAGCTGGATTTGTGTAACAGGGCATGTGTATCGGTAGGTTTGAAGTAAACTTTGGTGTAAAGGCAATTGGTGTTGTTACTGTCAGGATGAAAGAAAACTGTGGGTCTAGAAAGTGGACCTGATGGGGATCTATAGTGAATTTGAGCTTGATCGAGGAGTGGTGATTGTTGAGGATCCGGAGGGTTAGGGTTAGGGTTAGAGTTGGTTTTCCCTACTATATTTTCCCTACTATAGACCACTGTGAGACAGGAAGGGAAGAAGAAGAAAAATGAGCATTTACATGTTCTGTTGGTGATGTGGCAGGGAGTTCTGTAGTCTGTGTCAGAGTCTGGGGTAGATGAGTTATTGAAAGCAGAGGAGTGGAGGCCGCATCCGGCGGAGAGGTCGGCAACCCAGGTCGTGCTGGACCCATTCTGGTGTTGGGCGGTGGTGGAGGTGTGAGGATGTTGCCGGCGTTGTGTCTGTCATCAGAGTATATCGTAAAAGATGAGTATGATTCCCCTGGCACCATATGGGTGGTCTGTGGGGGAGTAGGTGGGCTGGTGTGGTCTTGTGCAATCCGGTTTGTATTCTCCGGGATGGGGGTGTTGTTGGATTGTACCATCGTGTGGTCCTGTATAGTTGGTGGGTTTGGGCGGTCCAAGTCGGGTGGAGTTGGGGGGTGATTAGTGGGTGGAGTTTGTCTCAATGCTGGTTTAGTTTTGGACTTAGCTGATGAGGTCTCTCTTAAGGTCTCTCCTTTAGCATCGGTTTCTGACGCACAAGGTCTCCCCCAGCATCATAATCAGACGCAGCGGGTTAGGGGCTTGGGGTTGGGGTTAGGGTTTCAATGATTGCCCCTTTAGCGTCAGTTTCTGACTCGCTGGGAGTGAGACTGTGTTGCTAACCCGCTAACACAGCTCTCTGTGGAGTCACATAAGGCTTTATGCAACTTGTTTCACATATGTAGTATATGTATTAGCATTTGTTCACCAATACCTGGAAACAGTCTGATGTGTAAAATCCAATCAGTATTGCGCCACATTTTGACATTTTGCTAACTGATCTCTAAAAGACGTGTCTGGTTTGATTCGAACCCCATCATCCACGTTTTTTAGAGAGGTATATACTGAATAAATAAAGACAGAGCCAGCGTCTTTATCATCGGTAGTGTGGTCAATCTGCTGTTTATTTTCAGTAAACTGGGTGTAATGTGTGAACCCAGCAGGTTATGTTTTCAAAAATTGAATGGTACTTGGAGCTTAAAAAAAATAATTATATTGTAACACACAATGTCATACGTTACGTCATACGTTTGTGTTGCTGTTGATGTTTTTGTTCCAGTCCTCCCTTAATTATTCAAAGATAAATGAACAAATGTGTGGACAGAGCCACTTCACCTGGAAAGGATGGTGGTTGTTATCTTTGGACATGGTATACGTATGGATATGTTACAATGAATGAGTGAGTGGGTGAGTGAGTATTGCACTGTGTACGTTTGTATGCTATGAAGCATCTAACACTGGTCCATGTTGAACTGATGAATGTGGCCCAATAATGATCAAACATGTTGATGTTATGGCCACTCATGCCATTGTTGTGCATTTACATATGAAACAACTGGCATGGTAGTAATCATCTGTGGTATCTAGTGTACAAATGTCATTGTCTATGAATCCTTTTTTTGTTTTTTTTGTTGTTGTTTTTTGCTGAGTGAAGTTCTGTGTAGCATTTTTTTGTATTCTAGTGGTGAAGGACACTGACAAAATGTTGCACATTTGTTTCCAACAGTTGACATCAGGTGGTAACAGCTCAGCTTGTTTTTCCTATTCATGAATCAGAGGAGTCACAGTATTTTTGAGAAGAATATTTAGTGAAAGCTTCCTTGTTTGAGTTGATCAATCAGTGGTGGTGGTGTAAGAGTGTTATTTGATAGGGCTATATCAACTTCTAGACAGTTTAGGCAGTTCACTTGGGAGCATCTCACCACCAATTTTATACCTTTATATTGATGCTTCATATATCAGTGAGTCATCTTCAAAAAATCCCAGCTGTGTAAATATATTAAATTAAAATAAATAGGCCATTTCAGTTTACAATTTTCTAAACTCATATTTTGATTGGATGGGTGGGATCTCTCTCTCTCTCTCTCTCTCTCTCTCTCTCTCTCTCCCTCCCCCTTCAGGGACCCCTCCTAAAAAGAAAAGGCTGGACTTCTGATGAGCTTTTTAAGCAGTGCAGAAGTAGTCTTTTCTGTTGGAGACAGAAGTAATTCTCTCTGGGTTTTGTAACTTTACAGATGTTTTACATGCACCAAAAAGCTATATAACACTAAAGCAAATGGAAAAACCCCCAAAGCATAATATGGCCTCTTTAACTGGAAAGCTCAGATTGTGCAATATGGTGTAAATTTACTTGGAATCACTAGTTTCCTTCAAGAATGGCTATGACTGTGTTTCTGAAGTAATTATTTGTAATTGACTGTGTAAGAGAACCAGCCATGGGTGCGATGACTGTTGGCTCTGCTGGTGCAGATGGGTTGTGAGATGATACAGTCTATTTGGGGTTTGAATGGCAAGCCCCATTGACATTGATTGTATTTATATCTCAGCCAACGTATACAGTGCAAACTCCATCAATATTTCAAAATGCTCGGTTTACAAACTAAAAGACTTTTATACTTAATCACATTATGATGACATGTATTGTTGATGGTTTGTTATGAGTTCCACAAGTCTATGGAGGCAGAGTCTCATTACTTACTAGCTTATTAAAGTAATCATAATGAAACACTTGTATAGAATAAAACCTCCATTGTGTTCTCAAAATACTTCGTATGATATAGTAATCAACTGATTAAGTTTATTATTATTATATAGTTTGCTTACTGTAATTCATTACAACATGATGCTGGAGTCTTTCCAAACACAATTCGCTCTAATTGCATCCACTACAACACACGGAGGTCAGTGAGTTTTCATGTGATTATAAAGTCCTCCAGAAATCATGCTGATAGGCAGAAATGCGCGCAGCAATCATGCATTTTCAGTAGCTGCTTATCTAGTTTATTTGCTACTGATTAGCTAGTAGCAGCAGAATGTTCAAGTCCTGCCATCATTGTTTCTCTTTTCTCCTATTCACCAGAGTACTCACTGGACATAAAGTGCTAGTGAAGAATAGTATACTAATGTAATTCATAGATAAGAATGTTTTTTTGCATAGACAAAAAAAAAAAACTTAACTGAATATGAATGGGGTTATCGTTGCTCTCAGTTGAAAGAATTAAGTAGATTACGATTTGCACTCCCAAGTGGCCGTCCCACAGTACAGCAGAGTGTGTGCTAAAAGCCTCGTGCTCATCTGTTTGTGAACTTGACTAAAGGAAAAATGAGTGTACTTAAGAGCACTCTATGTAGAGTACATAGCTGGTTTACATCCATCCATGTCAATTTTAGTCCTATTTTCTCTCCTCTCCCAGCTGTCTTTTTTATGATACGACATCCTCTGTTTGCCCTTCATGGACACTTCATACTTAATACTATATCTTCCACATAGATGATCTGAATAGATTTTAGAGCACTGTGCAGATTAATTTACATATTAACAAGGACCCCTTCATGCCTTAAGACACGGACCACATGTTAACAGACACATTTTCTAATTGATGAATTAATTATCTGATAATCTCATTAGTGGAAATGTTTAATATGTCACAGTGATTATGGATATGAGGCAGCTTATGTGCCCCGTAGTGGGTAAGGTAAAGTTCAAAGATGGGAAGATGTTTTTTTTTTTTTCTGATTTTTCAGTTTCAGTTAAGAAAACAAAAAGCATGAACAAAATATTGAGCTTGAGCAAAACAAACTGAGAAATAATGATAGCAATTGTGTTTTCAACTAAAGCTTCTTTTTCCCATCTCTATGAAGTATAAGTCGAAAGAAAGAAAGAGACAGAAATAGAATCGCTGTCACCTCGTAGGGTTTGTCATGGACCCAGGTCCCCTTTAGTAATGCCATGGTGACATGTATTCCCATTACAGCCTCACAGCAGTGGATAGCCACATTGAGCTGCACTGACCGGAGAGAGGGCCAACCACAGCCAACCCGTGATATTCTCCTCCGTTTCGCTGTGCTGACTGCTCATGGCTGTTTTCTTTTCAAGATGGTCTATGATCACAGAGTCATAATCTCTTGCTGTGACATGTCTGATGGACACAGGGAGCGTCACATACAAACCACTGCTTCCTGTCTTCGATGGAGATCCACAGTCCACACCATTCATGTGTCATTTCAGCATAAATAATTCCAGCACAAATTTTGGTTTAAAAATGTTTATTGTGTCTTTGATTAACATTATGATCATTGTTTTCCAATTTGAGTGCACGCATTTTGGTTAACATTTTATCATAAGTTTATCAAATTGGTTAATATGGTTTACCTTTATGCTTCTCCACAAGAAGTGGAAGCTGCCAAAACCTATTGCTGGACAGGGGGTGCTGTGAATTGTGGAGGTTTCTAGAACAGCAGCATGTGGTTATTTTTTTAAGTTTTGGGTAGTATATGTATTTAATATTTGTAAATATTATGTGTATTATATGTTTAAGGGGAAGTTGGGTTTATTTTTGGGTTTTATTGGTAAGGTAATAGGTCCCCCCCCCCCCTTGTTTGTCTGTAGGCTAGCCTGTGTGCATATACCCCTTCATTTTCATCATTCACTAGGTCAGGGTTGTTCAGTTAAGAGTTCTGTTGCCATATTGTTTTGTTGACCTCAGTTTATTTAAAGGGCCCAACTTTAGTCATTTTAGTTGATACTTTGAATTTGCTTATGCATTTTAAGTTGGAAAACCCTCTTGTGTCTCTGCTCATGCTGCTTGGTCCCTGACACTGTCTTTCTCCACTTCCATGATGTAGGCTATGTAGTTAATGGAGAAGCCTAAGGGACCAACTTTCACTGTACCACCTGATACTAGTAACAACATAAATATTTTGCGTCACCAGTCGTGCATGGAGGAGCACTCTGTGCTGCTATTAGTCAATTTCACAGAACACACAAAAGTTATCAATCTCAGTGAGAGAAGGCAATAAAAATCTCACATGCTATTGTTTATGTTATGGTTTATGAGCTTCCAGAACCTGGCTATAAAATGCTGTCTTTCAGAAGATTTAACTGACTAAGAGTTAAGAGTTATATATTTGTAAGGTATTGACGATATGACTAGGTGGAGACGGAAACCCGCCATACATGAGAAACAGACTTCCCTAGTGAAAGAGAAATCTGTGAACACAACAGGTCACAGCGGCCATTTTGAATTGGAGGAATCAATGCTGCAGGAGTTTGATGATATGGCTAGCCTTCAAACGATACTCCAGGAATTGAGAGACTTTCGTCGGGAAAACGGCGACGCAAACAACAGAATAGAAGAGACTGAAGACAGGTTTTCTGAGGCAGAAGTACTGTGGAGACAACAAGCACCTGACAAGGCTGGGGGTGAACTCTGAACCCAGATGCACAACACAGAGCGACATCTTCAAAATAAGAGTCTTTATTAAAAGTATCAAAGCAAAATCACTCACAACGAGGAAATACAAAGAGTCAAAAGGCAACAAATGACGAGAACTCAAAATCACTCCGAAGAGGTAGCAAAAGGCAAAAAGGCAGGAACAAAGTACAAACCAAAAATCACTCCGAAGATGAAGAAGCAGCAAGGCAAAACAGCAAGACAAAGTAACAAGTGAAAACTTGACAGAGGTAACAACAATAGGTGACATGAATGGAGGGAATGACTTACTCAACAGAGACAAGACAAGACAATGGTAGACACAGACTTAAATACACAAGGAAGGGGATCAGGTGGAAACAATCAAGGCGGGGCAGACAATCACAACAGCAGGAAACACAAAAGGAAGGGCAAGCTACCTGAAACGAGAGGGGAAGTAGTTTCAAAATCAGGAAATCACACAACATGAAACACAAGACAAGACAGTAAAATAATCATTTTCCTAGACATGACAGCACCTGGATTACTTTTGATACACAAGAAAACATCTACATCAATGTACTATGTGTATGTATCCTGTATGGACACCGGAGACACCACTGTGAAGAGTGAGTATTGAGGTGGTATGATGTATGTGTGTTTAGATATGTGGACAGTTAAGAATATATTTTGTTACGAGTTCAGCTTTTGCTGGACCCAAGAGCAACACACAGATGCGGGGGACTGAGAACTCACAAAGAACAAAAGAGGAGGCAGTGGTTGGAGGCCGGGCTGTGGGTGCTCAGGCAGGATGGCAGGAGATGTTCTGGTGGAGCAGATGATGATGAACAAAGAAAAGACAATCCAAGGAAAGACTGAGAACATGAGTAATACACACTGGAGATACAAGAAGAACTAGAAGCACTAAAGCACAGGGAATGACTGGAGAAACAGGAACAAAGACATGGACAAACACATTGAACGATCTGGCAGCCTGAGGGGAGAATGAGAGAAGTATTAAAGCAGAGGTGACGAGGTGGAATGGGATCGAATGGGATGCAGGTGTGAGAGGGAAGGCCCCAGCACCCAAGACCACGCCCCCAGCCACTGAAGCAAGCCTGATCAGAAAGACAAAGAAACAATCTCAAACTGAAAACACTGGAGACAAAACTAAGAAAGCACAGCAAATAAACTACAAGAAACCACAAAAATACCCAAACCATGACAATATTTGGTTAATAATATATGTATTAAAAAACTGTCCTACATTTGAAATGTTCGTACAGTCAAGTGAAAATTGTAGGGAACGTTGCTCTTCTTATTATTCCAAAATGTTCAGTTCTACCTCTACCTATAAATACCGTATGTCTCAGTCCCAGATTATTTAGCCACTTTAGCATTTTTTTGTAGTCCGTAATTGCACTCCCATTGCAGGACAGAGAAGACTTACACACTTATATCCATGCAGAGCACTCAGGCTGCATAATGACTTCACTTGATATCTGGGGACAAGGCATGAATTTTTCATCAACTTCTTGGAAAAAAAAGATTATCAAACATGAGGCAGAGTTAGAGGAAATGCCTCTATAAGTAATTGGGTTCAGTGAAAAGAGGAGGATTTAACTTGTTTTTATCAGTTTTCCATATTAATAGCCATCAAATACGAAATGTGTCATTGCACCTGCTGCAAACTTTAGGGTTGTCAAGACGACATTTATTCATTTAGTCAAGGATGTACAGCAATGATGACACTAGGTGACGTAAATGCTTCATCATCTTTATTTAACTGTATTTTCATTGATTTCATTTTTCACTGACATCTCTGAAATAGTTGTCCTCATCAGACTTCCTCACTAAAATATACTGGGTTACGATAATCAGGACAGAGTGACTTAGCCAAACATCTAGAAAGCACTTAGAGGGAATGACAGGCCACCTCTCATTGTACATTACTCATCATCATTGAAACAGATGGGCTACAGCAACGAGGGTCCATGTTGGCTTCTTGTAGTCAAGAACAAGAGCTATGAAAACAAACCTAGGGCAAAAACTGGTATATGGCTGGACTGTGTATGATCAGTGATCAGTCACAGATAGTCAGTGGCAGTGTCTATAATGTGAATTCATGGATATTGGATGTAATAAACTCAGTCTTCTGAGTAACATTTGTTTTAAGGTGTACTGAAGTAGCATGTCTCATGACATGGTCAAGCTATGAGTAAAAAAAAAAAAAACAAAAAGTGCAAAAATTATATTTTCCATCTTAAGATGTTTGAACTTCTATTGAAGAAAATAGCACATACAAACCACTGCTTCCTGCCTTTCCCCACTTCCATGATGTACATAGTTAATGGTAAAGTTCATTCATTATTCAGTACAATTTATGCAAGGTGAAAGGTATGAGCATGACACACAGGATGTAAAGTTGGAAGTATTTTTATTATTATTATTATTATTATTATTATTATTATTATTATTGGAGCATGAGTATTAAAAGAATACATAGCATAGGTATCTAACAGTATACAATATACAGTACATACATGGTAGGATCATAATAATGATATAGGTTAATGACAGAGATCTCGACCCTGTGCGTCTGTGCGTCAATTTAGCCTGTAGGAAAAGCTCTCACATCCGATCAGCCGGGGTGGCCCTGGGCAGAGCTACGTCACACATCTCGTTATTCATCTCTCTTGGGGTGGGGAGGAACGCGCTTCTTGCCAGTCGTCGGGGGACGCTGGTCGGCGCACACGTCTCTCCACATTAACGTGCCGGAGCTGCTCGCCTCTATGGAAGGTGATTCAATATTTCGCCCCGCTGCTGGAGAATCATCACGTTTTGATTCATACAGACAACAAAACAGCAGCAGATTACATAAATCGCCAAGGGGAAGTGGCTCAGCACAGATTCTCAGAATAGCCAGACAGCTATTTCGCCGGGCGCCACACACACACGGTGAACAGAACACGGCAGCCTCTCAGCACGTGGAGAGCTGTTTTCTCTCCTACTCTGCTCTATGCTAGACTGTTAGAGTGCGTAATCATCTCTGCTTCTCACAGTGGGAGGTTTTATGTTTTCTCCAATGTCATTCCCTCTTGGTGAATAACAGTTGTTGTCGTGTGTCTGTGCCACCTGTGTGTGCTGATGGATCGTGATGCACTGACAGTCCAGTCCCATGTCGTACAGGGGTGTGTGTTAATGGTGCATGAGTGCCAAGGGGGATTAACCCACTAGTGATAGCTTTAGGGGGCTGCACCAATACTCATGGAAACTGGAGTTACGGTTGTATTCACGGCGATTAATTTTGAAAGATCAACAACCAATGGAGAAACTCCAACACTTGACTGACCCACGTTATAACCTCATCACTCAGTCACTTTGCTGGGGTGCAGCCCGAAAACACAGCCTGATCAATGAATACTGTGTTATAAAGACTGGGGTGATGGACTCAAATGCACACACAAAAGGCCAAGGTTCAGTAGCAAGTCTTTAATGAAAACAAAAGAAATCTCAACAAACAAAACTCACTTCAGGGTCAGGTCCAGGAAAAGCCAAAATCCAAAAAAACAGAACCAACAGACAAGATGACGAGGAGCACGAAGACGACAGACTGGAATCATTAACGCTAGGTACAACGAGAACAAGTACAACGGTGAACAAACCACGGTCCGGCCAGGGCAAACTGAAATGAACTGGCTTTTATAAAGTCCTAATGGGTGATAGACTGCAGCTGGGAACACAGGTGATGAGATGAGATGGGAGGGTCTGGTAGGAGAGGTGAGGCAGAGGCGGGGTGAGTGGACAAATACAGAGACCAAAGATGAAACACTATAGCAGGTGAATAGTTTCAGAACATAAACAGAACAAGACTACAACATGACAAAACAAGACTATAACATGACAAGACTGGAAGAATAAGGACATGAACAGAACCAAAGAGATCTAACTATAACAGAGACTGAAACTAAGGCAGAGGACTAAGACAGAACTAAGACATAAAACTAAGACAAAACACAGCAGGACAAATACAAGACATGAACTAGACAAAGGCAAAACAGGGGACTAAGACAGGACAGACTGGAACTGAGACAGATGTGCAGGAAGGCAGGAAAAAAAACTAGAGCTGGACAAAAAACTGAAACTAAACAACGGCCAAACTGGCCTAACTATGACATACTGATACATGATGGACCATTACCATACCGCCTGTGGGGTAAAATGACATACAGAATGCTCTCCAAGCACACATTAGGCTCTTTCGTCTGATGAGAACATCACTTGAATGTCACACATCCTACCTGCGCATTGTTGCTGAGGTAGTTTGTTTCATGCCTAAGTGGGTCTAAATGGAAGCCTCCAGAGGGATAATGATGTTCCAGACACATGTTCCGAAATTTTAATCAAGTCTCAAGATCTGAACCACATCAATTCTCTGTAGAGTGAGGTTAAATGGGATGATTGCAGTACAACTGTGCTGCTGCAGCATGTACAGGAATCAAGTGACACCATCAAGTCAACATTGACCTTTGAACATTTGTAGCACTTCCATTCAGCTGGTGCTGAAACTTCAACACTCAATGCATACAAATTATGCAATGGTGGTACAAAGCTGTTTCAATTTAATCTGTCAGTTTTACCTGTGAACAAGCTCATGTTGTCAGAGAAAGAGGGCACCCGTCCGCCAGTGTATGCATAGGTGGGTGTGCTCATATATATTTATCCTAATGTACAACTGGTGTGTACACTCTGTGCAGGTCATACATTGTTGTGGCTGTTTGCATGCAGCACACATTCTGCATGGACCCTCATGGACATGGCAGGTGATGAATTTTACATTACGTGGACCCATGAAACCCCTCCTGGCCATGCACATGCAAAATGTAGCCTTGAAAGCTTTATAATCATTATAGATCTATTTGTTTTGTTTTGTTTTGTTTTTTTGGCCGAATCAAATCTGTTGTAGTGATGCAAATTGCAATTTATCTACCAAATACAATAAATGTGTGGTGAACACTTTTTGCAAATTTCCACACTGTGGGACAAATAAAGATTTATTTTTTCTTATCTTAACCTCCTGCTTTTGAAACCTCTATCTGTCTAGGACCTGCCCATCCATCTGTGGTCAGATTTGCTCATGCACTAAAGTGTCTTGAAAGTGGTGGCTAATAAGCACAGTGCTGTCATTTGACCTTGCTTAATTTGACCTTAAATCTTTACCTACGGCCCAGAGCTGAGGGTAGTCAGCCTCCATTAATACAGTCTAGGCTCATGATTATCCCATGGCTGTCATCAAGACTCTTTTAGCTTTTGGGAGGAGCCAATCACTGTCAAATCAAATTTGGACAACACTGTGTCTGGTGACTGAAAGAGACTCCAGGGTTTCAAACTGTGCAAAGAAACAACAGTTAAAGATTGTACGGTCCTTAACTTTCAAAAAGTCTGGTAGACTTTTGGAGCAGGAATAATAAGGCTTTGAGTTCAGTCCAAGTTTATTATCTTCATTTCCTTATTTGGTGCTCCATCAGGTCCTTCCTGGAGTCTTGCACTCGGACTGATTTAGTATGCATCAGTGCTTATATGCCTGCTGTTTGTAATATTGCATACACACACATTCACATGAATAGACACACAAAAGAACTCTCATACATAGCATCTATGGAGACCCTGAAGAGAAAATCAACCACCAATTACGGAACTCAGGGAGTATGGAAAAATGTGGCTTTCAGAGACTCTCCGAATCTCCCAACCGAGCACCAACTTTTTTTTATTATGCTATTGTTATGGAAATATTCAAATCTGTAGCTTTTAGGAAAATATCTGAACCTCCCAGTGAGAAAAACAGAAAACACTGTTGGCAGACTTGATGTTCTGCTGTGAGTGTATTCAACTTCATGCTACAGTAGTCTCACCTGATCTGAATGCCATATCTGAAGTGATTTCTCACAGTGGGGCGATCGAGTGTCTCAATGAGTCGAGAGGCAGGCAAGAAAAGGTAATCATAACAAGGCTGGAATCACTTTGATAAACCATTACCTTACATTGTCCAACGTGCTCTGACCTTTATGGTATTTGGTATTATGCTATTGTCAAATAAGTAAATTGACAGGGCCTGAGTCTGATCTGAACCCAAATGCAGCACCACAACACAAAAGTTTCAAAATAAAAGATCTTTAATGAAAAAAGGCGAAACTCAAAATCAGTCTTAAGAGGAAAATGCAATAACAAAGTACAACAGAAAATCACTCCACAGAGATAATCATACAAAGTACTGAACTGAAAATCACTCAGACGAGGCTGAGGCAAAACAAGACATGAGCTAAACAAAGTGTTACGGGGACTGGGGTGATGGACTCAAACGCACACACAAAAAGGCTAAGGTTAAATCAAGTCTTTAATGAAGGCAAAAGTAATCTCAAACAAAAACTCACTTCAAGGGTCAGGTCCAGGAAAAATCCAAAATCCAAAAAACAGACAAGAGAACGAGGTGCACAAAGACGACAGACTGGAACTGGAAGTACAACGAAGAACCAACAAACAAACAACGATCCGGCAAGGGCAAACTGAAATGAACTGGCTTTTAAAAAGTCCTAATGGGTGATAGACTGCAGCTGGGAACACAGGTGATGAGATGAGATGGGAGGGTCTGGTAGGAGAGGTGAGGCAGAGGCGGGGTTAGTGGACAAATACAGAGACCAGAGATGAAACAATATGGCAGGTGAATAGTTACAGAACATGACAAGACTACAACATGACAAAAAAAGACTAAGGCAGAACTAAGACACAGAACCAAGACATAAAACTAAGACAAAATACAGCAAGACAAATACAAGACATAAACTAGACAGGTCAAAACAGGGGACTAAGACAGGACAGACTGGAACAGAGACAGATGTGCAGGAAAAAACTAAAACTGGACAAAAAACTGAAACTAAACAACGGCCAAACTGACCTAACTATAACACAAAGTATCAACAGAAAAGGCAAACCTGACAAAGAGAACACTGAACATGAGGCGTGGGATGACGGACTATACAGACACGACAAACTGGCACAGGACAAGGGAAGACACAGACATTATGTACACAAGGTAATGGGGAACAGGTTGAGACAATCAGGGCGAGGCAGACAATCACACTCGCGGGAAACACAGGAGAACGGGCAAGTTACCTGTAACGAAAGGGGAGATGGTTACCAAAGTAAAACAGGAGACAACATGAGACAAGACATAATGCAAAAAAGTAACTTAACGCTTTTTCTTAGTCATGACACAAATAGCTTCCAGCTGCAATACTGAAATTAGTGTAATGTATAGTGTCTTGTTCGCAATAAGCTAATTGTGTCTTTGTTTGAATGGACCATTAGAATGAAGCTGTCTATCAAACATCTCAGGGTTGAACATTGTCTTTCTTTTTTTTTTTAAATGTAACTGCCCAGTAAACGTTCTGTCGTTGATTGAATCTGAACTTTTGATAATATCAGTCGGTGATGTATAATTAGATATAGACCTAGATAACTAAAGCTAACCTTACCACCCACATAATTGCTTTTGATGACAGGTTGCTTACAGTAAGTGTGTTCAACACTGCCTGGAAGCTGCCTAAAGTTTTAAGTTTCAAGACACTCTTTCCAACAGCAGAATTTAGCCACTAGAGCAGACAGGAAGGTGTTCAAATTTTCTTTCCTAGGATGGCGAAGCGATGACTGACCCCACACTGTCTGTGATTGGCTAGTACTCGTTGCTGTGTCTTCATTGGTTGGGTTGGTTGGGCATAGGCATGAGGAGTGAGATTATTAGAATCAGGATCAGAATATCAGGACCAATCAGAGGCTGACTGACCAGCTGCAGAAAACACTCTTGGAGAGAGACAGAGAGTGGGGTCTGTCCTCTGGACCCAAGTAGACACATCTTTTTTTTTGCTCCAACTTCAACATGCAAACTGTAGGGGTCACCGACCTTCTGATTAATGACTGCTCTACCTCCTCAGCCACAGCCACCTGTTATTATCATTCAGAATTTTCACTTCATTACAAAATTGATGTTATTTTTATCAGCATGTGAACAGACTCCAAAAAAGATGGAAAATCCACAATAATAACTAGATTCTTAACTAGAAAATGCTCTCAGACCTCTGCCAAGAAGGCAGTCAGTGCTTAATGTTACAGGCTTCACATGAGGTACCAGTAAGCAGAAGATGTGTCCTGTTTAAATACAGGGAAGACTGGAGACGTTAGTTGTGTCCACTTATCGAGCCGCTCTCTGTCTTTATTAAACAGAAATAAAATCCTTTACGTCCTCTCTCTTCATTTTCAGTAGATCAACTGCCTTTTGTTCACAACAACCTTCACTAAAACAATTGTTTTCCTCTTTGTTACGGTTTGTTTTTGGACCGAGAAGCAGAGGCAGAAACACAGGCGAAGTTTTAACAGTTTTTCATGTGAAAAATGAGAAATGGTCAAAGGCAAAACTCAGGGCGCAGTGACTGAAGGCTGGCTGTCAGGCTGGCTGGTTGGAGTGAGGAGAGGCTGCAGCAGGAGAAGTCCAGGAAGCAGGTTACGGCTGGAGCTCGGGAGGGAGAGCGGCAGAGAGGCATACGGAGGACTGGAAAAGAGAACAGCGTAAATGACGGGGAAACGAGATCAGAACACACCCAGGCTGGCTCGAAGCTAGATTCACCATGGAAGGCGGAATAATCTGGCACCGGAGTGGAGAAGGAGCCAGGCTTATGTAGAGGGTGTGATTGTGGATTGGGAACCGGTGTGCCTCGTCTGCCCAGGCTCGGGGCGGAGAGAGCTGAGACCAGCCACGCCTCCAGCCACAGGTACTAGAAAAAAGGAAAACACAACACAAAACCCAGACCATGACACTCTTTACAACATAAAATACAATTTAAGATCTGTTAAACAGTAAGATTCATTTTTGTCTGTCACACTATTCACAAGTTACCACTGTTAACTTGCTTAGGTTTAAACAAGAATGTATCACTGTATGAATCTGTAAGCTTACTTTCTATATAAGATAAAATAAGATAATATAAACCTTTATTTGTCCCTCAGTGGGAAAATTTGCTGCTACTATGAACAATTTTTTTCCCCACACAATAACCAACAGAACATAGAGCATAAAAAAATACCTTTGGCCACTTAACATAATCCATAATGTCAATATAACTCATTTATAACCTATTTACATCATTAGCACAATGCATTCATCAGAATGGGCAATACAGATACATACATGGCAATAACATTTCAAAGGATTACACAAGACAGAAATTTCTAGCCAGAGTTCATTTTACATACATATCACATTTCCTTCCATAGCTAGAGTTAAGACAACCATTTTTGGCAGGTGTGACCAGTGAAAGAGGGACAGACAGCCCCCAGTGAAAAGAAGTAATATGTATGTATATAATATAGTATGACTGCAGTAAAGTTTGGTTAGATAAACCTGAGCTAAAGTCCACTGCTTCCAATCAAGGATTACATACAAATGCAATTATCTTTTAGTCTGATGTATTGCCACAACAAAATTCACTATTAAGCTTGCACTTAAAAAGCAAATACTCTGTTATGAAGGACCAAAAAGAAACAACATCTGGCCCTCCAGAGGCAAAGAGCAGATGTAGTGCTTCATTACGTGCCTGTTGCCTGCAGTGACCAGCAGTTTGCTGCACTTTCTTTTCCTTGTATGGGTACCCCTGTTCTCCTCAGCTCTTGCTGTGGGGTCACAGAAGGTGAGGATTCTTCATGCTTTATATTTGCTCTATATTTATGTACCAGGACAGAAAATAATGAAATATGCAGATCAGTGGAGTGCAGAGAGGAGCACAGAAGGTTGTTGCAATTCGTTTCAATTGTAAATATCCAACTTTAATTAACACCACTTTACCTGGAGTACTGGGCTGAATGTAAGGCACTCTGGAGAGACCTATAATTTTCTCCCCATCAATTTCATAGGCTTGTTCACTATGTACAGAGATTATGAGTATGGACACTTTAGGATGTTTGTTTATAGAAAGCCTATTATTAAGCAGTCACTAAACCCCTCCCACAGGGGGTGGAATCATACAGAGACTGGATATCCCCTCATCATCCTGTGAGCCATCATGTGATAGTTAGCTACGCCGTGACATTCTCCCAGATACACAAGCTGACAATCCCCAGAGGATGTAAGCAGAAGCCTCAATGTGTGTGAGAATAATTTAACCAATAACTCATTTGGTGGAAACTGCCCTTCCATAGGATTTATTTAGATGTATGTATTTATTTTATAATGAATACAAATACTCTAATGCCTCTATTTCCTTTATAGTGAGAGTGGCAGAGGATTCTGAAATTGATGTATAAAAAGCACAAATTGGTCCATTAAAATTTACCACAATGTAGGAAATAAGGAAATAAAGTATCCAGGCCCCTGCTTGATTCGTGTATGGCACTGGGCCCGGGGTCACAAGGTGTTGAAAGGTGAAGGGTGTTATTTTTCCACATTGAAGGCGTTCTCTATTGTAACACTAAATATGTGTGAAATATGTAAGAGTGTAGTGAAAACTATGTGTGTGTGTGTGTATGAATAATCAGTACAGTTTGAAAACCCAGAAATATTTAAAAACACACTAGGTTATGACATATAAAATGAAGAACTCAACAATCAAATTCAAGCAAATTTTATGACATTAACCAACTTCATACAAAAGGTCAAACTTTTGAGTGTTATCCCTCCCATTGAAGTATGCGTTCAGACGACAAAGGTGGAATTCATCTACTCATCAGAGGCTCCTTCATCTAACAGTCAGTGTTCCCCTGCATGTGTTCACCATATGACTGTTCATCAAGTTTCCAGCAAATCACCGCTGATTAAGCAGCGTTGTAATAGTGAGACACAAGGCATCACAATTAAGAGTCAGAAGTGTCAATAGTCAATTTGGTATTTTAAGCAAAGAGGTTTTCTCAGTGTCAAATCATGGCAAGACTAAAAGTTTCTAAAGGAGCAGTGCATGGAACTCTGGAACACTTTGCAGGAACTGGACCAGTTGTACCCAAAGCACGATCAGACAGACCAAAAGTGACCACAGCATCAGAAGATCAATACGTCAATCTTAGTTCCCTGAGAGACAGACGACAAGCAAATGCATCACTGATACAGAAAACGCAAGACTCCAATCAGCAGAAGTGCTGTTAAAAGAGGACTGTCTGGTACTGGTCTCAGAGGACAAGGAGCAGTTTCTAAACAAATTCTTAGATGGGGAAACAAGAGCAAGCTCTTGAGGTGGGCTAAGAAATACCAACAATTCACAGTGGATGACTGGAAAAAAGTGGTGGGAAACCCTGCTACTACAACAGCAGGCGCCAACCTTTTCCTGTTGACACGTGACAATGCATTCATCTCAAGTCCAGGCTGTTTCAACTTATGAGTTTTCAACAAAAGACTATTAAAGTGGGTATCAACGATATCCCAGTGACACTTGACACATGATATTGGACAAGATTAATAATGTATACCAATCTATTACAGATCATTTTACACTCTGACGTGCAATGCAGCATAATCACCGTTACAGCACTATTAATTGAGATTAATTAACACTGACCCAATTTAGAATTCACTGCAGCACACCCAAAGGATTTACAATGTTAATGAACTCGGAGATAAATGGATTCTTGTGTCCTCTGTTTTAAACTAGGTGAATTTGCATGTTGTAATTGATTATATCTATTGTTTTATATCTGTTAACCTTCCACCTGTTAGAGGTGTCTTTGGAGGATGGCCTGTTGAATGAAGGTAAGTATTTATATTTAGAAGTATTCATATCAAAGTAGGCAATTAAACAATTTAATGTTACTCAGAATATTTTATAGAAGAATAGAAAAACCAAAAAAACAAAACACTGTTAGCATCTTCTGCCTGTTGTGGTGTTTTAGTAGACGTATGACGTATGAAATACATGAAGACGTCTGGGTGATCGCAAACATTTCCTTCAATCCACCAGATATATGATAGGGCTGTTACTTTTTATTCGAAATGTGATCTACCTACAACCAGGTGTGTTCTGAAAGGAATGCATTTTAATCTATGGTGAGCCTCTTCATTAAACAAGGCTATTGTTCTCAGTATAAAAAAAGGCTTTGTGGTTAATTGAAGTCATTCCACCAGATTATATGTTAGCTATTATTCTTGTAGAAAGTTAACTATATTTCTACAAGATGAATATACACATTTGATATGTACTGTATGTCCATATATCAAATATGTTGTACATAAAAAGGACACATAAAGACTGCACATGCACCATATTGTGAATAGTATGAACATATTATAACATATAAGTGTTACAGTTTTGAATGGTGATGTATGCGAAATAGAAGTGTCCAGTCCAGTCCAGATTGTGTGTATATGCTGCTGGCCAGAGCACTAGCAGCTCCTCTACTAATATACATGCACCCTCCGACAAGCAGAGGAGGACAAGGTAAGACTCATCTTGGCCGACAGACAGGAAATACTCCTGCTCTACATGACAGATATTGGTAAGGTTAGGTGCAAATGTTCTGTATCATTATAATATTACAATAACAGCCCGTCTGCCTCCTCAAAGCACTCAGCCTAGGGGACACTACAGTGTTTCTTATTCTGATAGAATTGGGCCACGTGGCATTCACAGTACAGAACTATCATAGACATTGAATTGAAGCTCTATAACTCACAATATAACTTTACATGTATGGAGGCTGAGCCCTCCCTCAGGTCAGATCGTTGAATTGCCATGGCCCCCAGGGCTATACTAAATAGAACCCAACAGGTTAATTTCACTGAGGCACAGGAGACAGAAAATGTGCAAGGAAAGAGATAACATTGTCAAGCATGGTAATGTAAAACTAGGATGAGAAATGAGGGGGTCTGGAAGTGGGAACTGGGACTGGGATAAATAAAGTGACTCTACATGTAATTTATCAACATAAAAACTTGTGTTGGTTAACTTACCTAGATTGTATCTGAGCGAGTTTTGATTTTGCGTATTTACAATCAGGTTGCCAGTTATCCAGGACCTATCCAATGAAACACAAGTTGCAAGTACTCAGCTCACCTCTACATCCCATATAGTGTAGAGGAGAAATTACGGTAACACTTTATTTGACGCCTATCTCTATAACACATTATTATAAATGTATTTATAATGCATTATAATGACATTATAGCACTGAAACACTCATAAATGATCATAATGCTTTATAGCAATAATCATAACACACTATAAAGCATTGTATCATCACTTATAAGGTCAGGTATTATAATACATTATAACTGTTGGCAACTCACTGACAATTCCCACATAGATAATGCATTATACATATATTTATGATATGCTTATAAACATGTATAACTATCATTATAAACACTCATAAATCATCATAAGGCTTTATAACAATGAGCATAACACATTATAGAGCATTTTATAATGGCTTATAAGGTCAAGTATTATAATACTTCATGATTGCTGGTTCCTTGCTAACTGATTTTTGTTGCAAGGATCAAAGGGTATTATAATAATCATAGTTGTCATATATTAAAACTCTTTATAATGCATTATAATCACTGGTATAATGCATTATAATGTGATTATAAGTTACTCTAAATGGTCATTGGGCGCTTCAAGTAAAGTGATGAAACTGCTCAGGTATAGGCTGATATAACACATTACAAGCTGGTCATAAGTCACTTTCAATGGCTTGCTTGAAGAAAAATACACATCTTTTAATCTATGCAAGAACAACACAAAACATTGCGAAACTTATTTTTATTAACAATGTGACTCCTTCAAAAAAACTTTATCACATTCACAGTGAGTGGTTAAGTTGATAAACAAAAGTTCTTCAAAATACCCTTTGATCCTTGCAACAAAAATCAGTTAACGCATTATAAATACATTTATAATGCGTTATAGAGATAGGCGTCAAATAAAGTGTTACCGAAATTACTGACTGTCATGGCTGTAAATGGCATATCAGATTTTGATTGGTTGGTTTGTGCGACTGCGTGTAAGTCACAAGTTCATGTTACTCTGTCAAACCCTGAATGCACACGAACAGTGTAGCTGCTTGACACAAGGCCACAACTAGTTAGAAGCCAGTGCAGGCTGCAGGTATCTCACTCCATTACATGCACAAGGACATCATCATTGCACATTCCAGCCCATTGCATCCAAACTGCAATTAGTGTGTATCAGCTCAGGGACAGTCATAGTTCTGCTTGAAAAAGTGATGTAGTAGGCCTTCTCGCTCCTATTAGCCCACATGGTCACTTCACTGTTGCAGCCAGTTGCCAGGTTGGTGCTTCTTATTAGGCGCACGCTCTGATGCTGAACTCAGCCGATGATTCTCCATTCACTCTGCATTTGTAAAATTCACTTGCGAAGACATAGCAAGAGCTCCGGTGGTGGCTTTATCTTCCTGAGGCAAGTGGTGTTAGTGAGAATTGTATCACACATCCCCCATCTTTATTTTATGGGAAATACAAGCATCAGCAGCAGGGCTGTACCTGAATGCCATTCTGAGGATTGATTATGGCCTCAAGACCACTTCTCTGTGAGCTTGTGTTTCAGATTCTTTTCCATTATCAGTTGTTTGGTTGCTTGTTTTCTAGACTATAATTGATAAGCAAGTGTATGCTCTCCTATCTGGTCTACCCAGAAATGTTATATATCCATTACAATCTCTTAAGAACTCTCCCGTCCAAGTGTCAATGAGGACCTGAAAGAGAGAACATGTTACACCCAATAGTAAAATTCATACAATGGTTGGCCTGTCTTTTTCCGATTGATTTTCTAATTGACCAGGAGGATCCCTCAGGCCCTTGGCACAAGTCTCTTTGATGAGGCAGCTTTTAGTTTTTATGCTTCGAACAGTCAGCTGAAAATATTGATATATTTAAATGTAAACTTAAAATTCCAAAACCCCAAAGTGGCTTTAGATTAAAATGTTATACGGACATTATTTAATTTATCCTCCCTAATTTCCCCTATAGGGGATCAATAAAGAATTATCTTATATTTATATATTGGAGTATATTCATTTTTTGGATCCCTTAATCCCTTTAATTAATTTTAGTATTACATTTGTAGTACTCACTTTTATTTATTGTGTTTTTACTGTTTACATTTGAACTTGATCTTATTATCAGCTTGTCTGTCATCTGTAAAGCACTTTTAATACCTGCACAATGGTTCCTATACAATGAAAGTTTGACTGGAAGCTTGACAATTTGATGACATGGGGGTAAACAGCCTTCATCGAGAGCCTGGTGCTCAAATTCAAATCAAATCAAAAAAGCTTTTAACCACTCCTTATTGCATTAACATTGAAGTTACCATGCATATGACACGACATCACTTTTTTCAATGCCCTTACTCTACCTTTTCTGTAGGTTATGACTTTATTGAGTCAAGCTTCATAATTTACAATGTAGCAATTCTATCATACTGAATGTATTAAATTCATAGTAAACTCTCATCTTGTCTTTTGCTTTTTTTCAACAATAAGTTAAGCCATTTCACTGGTTTCAATAGGGAATGGCTGTGTGCTCTCCATTCATTCATCATTCACCAACAATTTGAAGAGACTGTTTTCATTTCCTATATATTCAAACTTCATATTACCATTCAATTCAGTTCAAGGTTAGTGTTGTTCCTGCTCTTGGTATAGCGTAGAAGAGTAGCGTATAGAGTTATGAAAAAAATTCTCCTTTCCAGGCAGAAAAAAAAAGACATTTGTTGCAGAGTGGAGGTGAGGTTGATGTTAGGACACTCAGTGGAAGTTAGTTTCATCCTGCTAATATAATGAAAGCTGAAGAGCAAACATTTGATTTTAGGACTGGCTTGTGTCCACAGCTGGAGTGGTCACAGTTTGCCTGTTTGTGTCTGCACAGAAATGAATATGTTGGTGCAAGAGATTACTGTTTCCAAATGTGTTCATAAATGTAAAATGTGGTATTTCAAAGTTAATCATGATTTGTTAATGTGTCGGGAGCAAAAAGAGGACGGCAGTCAGATCGATGAGAGAGGAAGAAGAGTAGCGGAGAAGAGGTCTGTCTACAGGTCACACAGGACCGTGCTTGACCATATTAATGATGTGAACTGAGGCGAGCCCCTTTGGTTCTGGTTGCTGTTATGGCCTGATTCCGCCGGGCATGGCCGCATCACGTTCCGGCTGTGACGCTGCCAATTCCTGTGATTCCACCAGATGCTCTGCGGCGCGTTTCAGAAGTGTCCCAGAAGCGTCTCTCCGCTCTGCTCTGCTCTGCTCCGTTTAAAATAGGCGTCTAGTCTATTTTTGATGGAAGCCGTGTCAAGCTGCACGGAGCAGATTGAGCTGGGCAGGAAGTGAGACCCTTGGCTAACAGTGACAGTAAGTGCTTGAAACCTTGGTACAGGGGCTCAGCTTCTGAGTCGCACTTGGAATTGACACTGACAGTTTTTTCCATCCCAGCTCCGTCCTCGTGAGCAGGCTCCAGTCTGGCTGCCGTGTCTGCCCGATCTTAAGAGGACGTTTTTTTCCACGGGCTATAACCTTGTCATGTATTAATTAGAATTACATCTCAGAGACCTACTGTAAGTCTGATAGCGGTGTGTTTGTGCTCTCTCGTGGGTTGGCACTGTCGGCTGTCCAGTTGTGTGTGCAGTGAATTGTGGCGACTTCTCTCAGTGACCAGCAAACCTCCAGGTGTTTTTTCCACAAATTAAAAAAAATAAAGAGTCAAAGGCAGAATAATTTTTTTCTTCTTCTTCTTTTTATCTTGGATGCACAAAGAATGAATTGAGAAACACAACTAGCAAGAAAACACCCAGGGCTGTCATTTTGAAAATGCATAACCCCTGGATTTTAATAGGATTGATTTTTTTTGTGTGTTAGTGTACTGCATCTGTAAATATCAGCACTTATTACTTTGGATGGAAAATACGGCATTTGATTTTTTTTTTTTCTCTGATAAGAGTTACTATATTGTGTGCTATGTCTTTAAGTCTGATCTGCTTTTGATCTGCTAGTGATAAATTGGTGCTGGCCCTGGCCATCACCTATACAGGTTGGGGACTCAGGAGTGTTGCTTCCTTGTGTCTTGTGCTAATGAGTCATATGGTCTGAATGAAGTTGACAGTACATCAGGGGTAACTCTTTTCACTTGTGAACAGCAGCGACTGAAAAAGAATGTTGCGCAAGAATCATGATGCAACTGTTGCTGCTGCCCCTCACATTTCAATTAACAAAGTTGTGGATTTCTGCTCCAATTCTGCACGACAATGTAAAAAGTGTTTGATGACTAATGAACACTTTAATCCTCAATGCTAGTAGCTGTAGTTTTTTTTCTGTCTGTCTGTTTTCTCCACCTTTCTCTCTGTGACTCCATTCTGTCTATCACTTCCTCCCTTCCCCTGCTCTCTCCCAATCCACCTATTCACTCCCATGGCCAGCCATCAGCTCACAGGGAAATTATGGGATGTCAGCCGAGTGGTCGGGAGAATGAGGAAGGAAAAAAAAGAACCAAGAAAAGAAAATAAGACAGGTGGTGGCTCAAAGAAGAAGTCATTTATCTTCTGACCGTAACTTCAATTTCTTATTTGTTGTTGATCCCAATGGAGACAAAACAAGGTGTGATATCAAGAGAAAGATGACAGATGAAGAAACAGATGTAGCCTCCACCTCTCCCTCCTGAATAACAACAGGTTTTCGAGGCTGAAAGGCAAGCATCTGGATGTACTGATGTTCCTCAGCCTCTTTTGATTTCACAGGGCCCTTACAGAACTGCCAACATACTGCATGGTCAGAAAGGAGCTCTTTTTTTTAAAAAAAATTTCCCCCCTCTGGCCTCATTTTTATTGGCAAAGTGATGTACTGAAACATATGTACACAACAAACAATCGCCTGTTCTCTTCTCTGATCGTCCTGATTATGGAAGCCACAGAGAATCAGCTCAAACTGGGTTGTACTCTTTGTCCCGCTTCCCTCATTATCATTCCACGCACAAGAACATGGTCTATCACAGCTGAATCTGCAATTACTGCTCTTGTTCGTGCTCTTCCTCCTCATCCACCGCCTCTTGCTCATACCCTTCCTCCTGTGCTCACAGGTTGTTTCCACCCATCGATGGTATCAACGTATCACCTGTGCACCCTGAACTAGTTCATGTTCTATTAAGTTGATTTAATCACATCATTGCAAACAAGCGTGAAGGATTTTGAGTCGTTGTGTGTAAATGATGACAACTGTGATGTAGCTGTGTTTAATTTCTGCCATCTGTAAAAATTAGTCAGTGAAAATGTGTTTCCAGTTTAGTAAAAGAGAGATCTGTAAACTGCATAACCATGTTTAAGGTTTCGCCAAAAACAGTGATCAGTTCAATAAATGGGTTGAAGCCACTGATCATTTGAATCAGAGATTTGCAGTTCAACCAGGAGAGACGAGTTTGAGAAAAAGATAATGGAAGGGATTTTGGTTACTGGACCCAGGAGTTAGACAGACGTGGGGGAAGGTAAAAAGGGATTTATTAATAAACAAAAAACTCCAGGACTCACAAAGAACAAAAGAGGAGGCAGTGGTTGGAGGCCGGGCTGTGGGTGCTGAGGCAGGATGGCAGGAGATGTTCTGGTGGAGCAGACGATGATGAACAAAGAAAAGACAATCCAAGGAAAGACTGGGAACATGAGTAATACACACTAGAGATACAAGAAGAACTAGAAGCACTAAAGCACAGGGAATGACTGGAGAAACAGTAACAAAGAAACACATTGGACAAACACATTGAACGATCTGGCAGCCTGAGAGGAGAATGAGAGAAGTATTTAAGCAGAGGTGACGAGGTGGAATGGGATCGAATTGGATGCAGGTGTGAGAGGGAGGCCCCAGCACCCAAGACCACGCCCCCAGCACCAGAGACCACGCCCCCAACATCAGAGACCACACCCCCAACATCAGAGACCACGCCCCCAGCCACTGAAGCAAGCCTGATCAAAAAGACAAAGAAACAATCTCAAACTGAAAACACTGGAGACAAAACTAAGAAAGCACAGCAAATAAACTACAAGAAACCACAAAAATATCCAAACCATGACAGATAATTTTTTACGACATAAACACTGATATGCAACTTGACGAAGAGTCTTCTGGACTCTGGGGGGAGACGACATGATTGAAGAAATACCACCCGAGCCGGCGCAAGAGAACCTGCACTGGTGGTGGTGGTGGCAAATGGAGACTGAGAAGCCGAATGGGTGATTCAATTTCAATTCAATCTTATTTGAAATAGCGTCAAATCACAATGAAAGTCATCTCAAGCACTTTACAAACAGAGTAGGTCTAGACCATACTCTTTAAAAAAAAAAGACTGATAGAGACCCAACATTTCTCATCATGAGCAAGCACTTGGCGACGGTGGCGAGGAAAAACTTCCTTTTAACAGGCAGAAACCTCGGACAGAACCAGGCTCAGTGATGGACAGTCATCTGCCGCGACTGGTTGGGCTGAAAGAGAGACAGAGAGACAGACGGGGGGAGGGGAGGACATGCAATACTACGATCCATACATGACGAAAGTGATGATAACAAAATTGAATGAAAACGTGTGCAGTCGAAGGCCTGCAAACAGGGGTCCGGACTCTGCAGCTCCAGTGACGCACAGACCCTTAGATGTGGAAAGAGTGCCTGCCTCCTCAACCCAGACCGGGATCTGATTCCATGGGAGAGGGTGGAGAGGATGACAATACTTCCAAGGCCAGGTGGTGATGGGGAGGTGGAGGGGTGCGCGGATCATCGGTGAGCAAGCGCTCGGGCAGAGAGCAAACGTAATTTAAAAGGAGAGCACAAGAATGATTGAGTAGCAATGAGGGAGTGACACCGTGCTATTGGATGGGAGAGAACAGCTGGAGAGTCAGCTGATTGCCAGTGACCGCCCTGAACACTTGCAGCGGGAAATGAGCTTGAGCATAGATGTCTTCCTGGCTGAACTTTCGCTAGAGCTTCATTTAGTGTTTTAGCAATTGTGAAAAACTGTAAATGACTGGAAATCTCCAAAGGGCAGCTTTTTATCTCCCCAACTCTAGTTTTAACTCTAAAGCTTGTTTTATACATATACCAAACTTTTCAAATGTGCCTCTAATTTTACATTTCAACGCCACTGATGTTACAATAAGTCACCTTCCTCTAGATGCTCACTTAACAACATTATCTGATTCTCTCCTCTCGAGACAAACCCAGACAGTGAACAGTGTTTAAGTGAGCAGGTGAGTGAGTCAGCTTCTTGATGGTTCGCCTCTCTGCAGTGGAGAGCTCAGGTAGCTGTCGTACTGCTGACGGTAATGCTGGATGAACAGGAATGACAGAGAGAGAGAGCTTTTCAGTTTACCTCAGGACACACAACAAAGATGGCCTCCTGAAAATGTATATAAGACATAAAAGCTTTAAATGCTTGACAATAATTTGACCAATATACATTTTTGTCAATAGACCAAGAGGAAGAATAAAAATCAGATGCCAAAATTAATACTATTACCTGACAGCAATGTCCACATACTTATGTCCATATGGTGTCCAGGTAGTGTATATACGATATGATGTTCTCTCATATTGCACTATTTACATTTGCTGTGTATTGGAATATCACCTTATCTTCTAAGCCACGTTCGATTCCACTTTGTACTTTGTAGCAGTTGTATATGCTGTTTTTTTTTACACTTTACTTTAACCATCGTATTTATCTTTTGTATATACCTCTTTTTATAGTTATATACTTTATATTTGTATCTATTTGTATGCTTGTGCTGCTGCTGGGATCAATAAAGAATTATCTTATCTTATCTTATCTTGTCTTATGTATATTAAAGTTTTTTCATGCATGCTCCAAAGTTTGCTTTGAATTAGTTTGACAGTTGCATAAAGCAGGCCCACAGCCTGAACCGTCTCTGACAGGTTTAGATGAATTGTAACTAAGGTTAGATTAGGATTCAGCATTAAGTGGTTATGGATCATCTCAGGCCTGAGGCAACCAATGCCAGGAAATGCACCCAGCAGCCAAGCACTAACAACGTGTGGCTGGCGTGCGTGTGTGTGTGTGTGTGTGTGTGTGTGTGTGTGTGTGTGTATTGCATTACACAGGGGTGAAGACTTGGAAAAGAACTATAATTAAAGTTAAAGTCAGGTAACTAGTCTGCTGAATGACAGATCCTAATTAGCTGCACACAGACACACTTAGGCACAGCCCAGACACCCTCTCACACACATGCTTGCATAAGCTCACACACACACACACCCTGTGGCTACATCTGTCTTCCAGTCCTTATCTCCAGGTTAAAACTAAGCTATATTATTCAGCTTATAAACCAAGGTAGTGTTTGTTGTTGTTTTGGGACCTCTCTCCTTTCTTCTTTCTTCCTCCAGCTAAATGCAGTTCTGTAGTTAAATTGTTTTCAATTGTCTCCAGTGTGGATGTCTGATGATCATGAGCAGGGTAATCTGCATTTCTCTGGCAGACATGCTGATAGTACTGTCTCTTTCCTGCTCAGCCTTTCAACCTCTTTCTGTTTCTGTGCAGGAGGTTTAAAGAAACAACTAGAAAACTATGAGGATAATTTGCTATATATAAATGAAAAGTAGAGGGGGAAAAAATCATACACACAGAAACTGAATAATTGGACAGATGTTGAAATACATTTTATTATGTATTATGTACACAAAAATGTACTTAACGTTATCTGCAAGAGTTTGGCAAGGACTGGAATTGGAGGGTTTGATTCAGTATCGACAAAATAACCAAATTAGACATGAAATTCTAACCTTTTTGTTTGGAGATCAGATAACATGTCGGAACATCAAAAGCCCTGCTGGCATCCACCAAAGCCTCAAATATGCTGGTGACCAGGGATGGCTGTAGACAACAAGAGGTCTCATCAGGATTTTCTTTGTCTGGAAATGAGAACGATGAGATAAAACTATTCATTAGTTCATTCATAGTTCATTGTGCTGTAGTAAGTATATATAACTATATTAAATGGTTAATTGTTTTATGAGAACAACATGACAACCCGTTAAAAACTGCACTATCACAATGTAGCAAGAACATTTCTGCAGTCTATAAAGTGGGCATAATCCTTGCATGGCATTAATACATAAAGCAAACATTTGCAGTAAACATGACATCAATCAATAGATGTTCATTAAGACCTTACATCTAGGGTTCAGCAACATTATCAAGGCACAAAGTCTTTCTCACTCAAGCTCCCTTAATACATAGACAAAATAATACAGTTTATGTCAGGTGTGAATGAGTCTTTACACCAACAGCAAGGAAGAAACTAGCATTCTCTGTAATTCCTCCAATAATTTACCAATGGTTGTGAGTGCACAAACAGATTATTTTTCCAGTTCATAGAGGAAAGGTTGCCAGCATCCTTTAAGTGGAACTGCCAGAATGACTGGAGGGTTTTGACTATGCTTCATGGGCTCTCAACTACCCATAACAAGAGGCCAAATGGGTCAAACAATGAAAACAGATTCCAGGTTGATAATCAATTAGCTACAATACTGTCAGCTCAGCAAGTGTCACACTTATCTCCTGGTTCATTTGGAATACAACATACCAATAGGCAACTTAATAGGCAATATGCAACTTGAGATTTCTGGATTTTTACTGATTCAGGCTTCTTCTTTGAGACATGCAGGCAACAGGCCAAATCGTTCAAGTTACTGATTACGAAAGATAAACTGTTGCTTGGCATGTTGGGTGTATGCTAGCGAGAGGCTTGCTAAGATTTATTTAAGGTCTATTCATGAGGTTTAAAATTTGGAGAAAGTTACAAAACTTAAAACTACAACTCTTTCAAATAATGTACAGTCTCATAAACGTCACTTGATACAGAGTGAATAAGAAGTCCCATCCAACCAGATTTTTGACTTTGATAAATGGAAGCATACTACGAACAC
Organism: Centropyge bicolor; assembly: GCA_037975185.1. Classification (NCBI taxonomy): domain Eukaryota; kingdom Metazoa; phylum Chordata; class Actinopteri; family Pomacanthidae; genus Centropyge; species Centropyge bicolor. The sequence continues at coordinate 11,643,785 of JBBMOC010000002.1, forward strand.
CAACACACAGATTCATCTTTGAGTTTAAGCGTTGTCCAGTCTATAACCTGCTGTAATGAACCATTTAACTCTCACCATTTCCATAGCTCCCTTTATGATTCTGTAGTAAAACAGAACGGCTTCATCTCCTTATTATTTCTGTCTCAACTGTACATCTTAAACCATCATTCACATTAACTGGATTAGCTCAGCTTGACTTGATTTAATTGCCTCCCATTCAACGGTTGTTGAATCTGGACCAAAGTGGTGGGTTAACAGACCGCCATTGCCATTTCTAGAACCACTCACTAGTTTGGCTGTAAAAGTGGCATGAAGGTAGCTTTAGAGGAGAGATCAGAGGGTTATCAGTAGAAATCATCTTCTGGGGACCATGAATATAAAAGCAATGTTTATGGAGATATATTACATAGGGGTTCATACTAATAACAGAAAGCCAATAAAGTTGCTTCCCTGAGTCAAACACAAGTGTGAGCTTTCACAGCTGATTTTGTCTTTATTGAAAGCTATAGTACTCTAACAACCTCAGTCATAAAACTGTCAACTTTCACAAAATGCCACTGGAATAATAATGCAAACTAGAAAATTACACCTAGTTTGACCTCCCCTTATGTGCGAGCCACATTGGATTTGAGTGCCTCCGCTCATGTATAAATCATTACACGGGCTCGCAGCATCACATCTATCCGACCTCATCATCTCTTATGTATCCCCCTGTGCCCTCCGCTGGCAGGATGCTGCTTAACTTACACTTCCAAGAATTATGAATGTTTTTCTACCATGTTTCCAGCTAGTTACATAACTTTTCTTTTTCAATCAAGGGGTCTACTTCTCTTAAAGCTTTCAAATCAAAACTGACCAATTCAGAATCTTAATATCATTGGACCAAATATATATGTTCCAGTTAAGTAGAAATTGTCTCACCGTTTTAACATAGGTAGTGTGAGGCTGCACCTCATCCTCTCTCTATTATGCCACTGTCAGCTGTCTGTATGAGTTTCTACATGGCTGAATATGTATATGTCTGTGTGTGTGCAGTTCAGCTGTCTGTTGGCATTTTCTCTGTTTCATGGACCTGTCTCACACAGTGACTTCACCTGGCAGTGGAAACCTGTACTACCTGCCAATTTTCCATCGTCCTGCATCATCATGTTCCTTGCTGTGCTTTGCTTTGTAATCGCATTAATGCATTGTCCACCACCTAATGCCTGTTCAGCCGGCCTGGTGGGGATCCCCTCTATGGATTTGATAGCTGATGTACTGGTACTGTATAACACACATTTTTTTTATTTTTATTTTTTTTCAGCATTAGCCGCTACAGTTGCATTGCATTTCACATAATGCAGAGGAAACTGAATCATAGGCTCAGTATTATCAGACAACATTGTTGAGAGAAGCATGAGGCGAGAAACTCAAATGGAACTTTGGTACCTGCCCCTAATAACAACAGGTGTTGCTAAATCAACAAGTCCTGAAATCAATATGCTTTAGAAGAAGGTGTTTGTGTGTTTCTCCTGATCGTGTAGTGTGTACAGCATAGACCAGAAACACACAAATCACAGGATACTGTAATTCACAGCATTTTATATCAATGTCCACAAGACTGTTGATTCCCTGACCATTCCTCTAGTGCAGTCATCTGATGGGCTGCCATGCATAGACATTCATGTCCAGCTCAGGTTGAATTTTAATTGCTTTGCTGATTCCCATCGTAACCCTAGCATTATCACCAGGGTCCAAATTTAAACTGTCTTAATCTTTCATTGATTTATGATGGTGCTGCAGATGACTCTCTCTCTATGCAATATATATATACACACATAAATATGTGTGTGTGTGTGTGTGTGTGTGTGTGTATATATATATATATATATATATATATATATATATATATATATATGAGAGATAGATAGATAAATAGATATAGATGTGTGTGTGTGTGTATGTGTGTGTGTGTGTGTGTGTGTGTGTGTTATTGCTTTGCACCATGATACCAATGCAAATTCCTTGTCTGTGAAGATCCTTATTCTGATTCTTCTGTTTCTTTGGCTGTACTTTGTGTTTAGTGCAAATTTGCAAATGTCCATATGTTAATATGCTGAACTAAATGTCATGGTTTGCTCCTCTTGTGTTTTGTTGGTTTATTTTCAGTGCATTTTTCAGTGTTTTTCTCCAGTGTTTTTGGTTTTGTCTTTTGTACAGGCTTTGCTTCAGTGGCTGGAGGTGTGGCCTGCAGGTGCTGGGTCCCCTCTCCCTTCTCCCAGCTGTCCCTCATTCCCTCCTAACGACCGGCAGCTTTAAAAGCTCCATGGTTCCACCTGGAAGCTGCCGGATCGTCCCCTCACTCTCGTCCTGCATTCCCTGCATTCCCTTTCTGTGGTTCCAGTGTCTCCAGTGTCCCCTTTCGTCACCTGTGCTCGGCCTTCACCCTCATGTCTCCTCCATCCAGCCTCGGCGCTCATCTCCCAGCCTCCAGCCACTGAAGCAGCTCGTCACCTGGATTCCTTTGTTTGTTGCCTTTTTCTGTTTTTCTTGTAAGTCCTGGAGTTTTTTGTGTTTCTATTAAATCCTTTTGCCTCAGTTCCCCCTCGTCTGGTGTGTTGCTCTTGGGTCCAGCCAAAAACCAAACTCGTGACACTAATATGATGACTGTGGTAAACATTGTACCATACTTTACATCAGCATTTTAAAATTGTCATAGTTAGCTGTATTAGCATGCTGATATTGGCTTTCAGCTTGAAGCACTGCTGTGCTAAAGTACAGCCTCACAGTGTCGCTTGAACGACTATAGTCTAGTTTTTGTCATCATTTGGTTCAGAGTTAGAAGGAGCTGAAGTTAGTGGTAAAAAGAATAATAAAGTGCTTGATGAGCGGCTGCTGAGTCTAACATCTTTGGGAATATTTACTTCTTCTAAGGATGAGCAGCCTTTTGTAGACTTTAAAGAATCAAATAGCTTCATAAAGCACCCAGCTGCCTGAGTCCCTTCAGGATAGAGTTTGAATTTTCCTCCCATGTCTGCTTGGATTTTCTCTGGGTGTCCTGATTTTTTTCTCCCAGCTTGTTCATGACTCCTTCACATTAGGACTAAAACCATGTGCTTATTAATCAGGCCTTGTGATTGTGTGTGTGATTGCAGATCCGCAACAGTCTCTTCAATTAATATGCCATTTCTATCAGAGGGCTAGAGAGGTCTCTTATGCTCCGTTGCCTTTGGGCATGTGTGGTGTAAACACTCATCTCACACAGTATCAGGTCTAATTTATTGGCAGCTCATATGAATTAACTTCACCCTGCAGCTCTGACCGCAGTAGTGAATAGACTCCATGTAAACGTACTGTATGTGTTTCTGTGAAAATGCCTATGTCGGCATTGTATCCCAGCTCTGGTTTAGTTCACTGTTATACTGCTGTCTATGATGAGTTGTAAATGTCAGAATCATTTCTTTCATCTGTATTTAAATTAATTTCATCAGCCACTGTGTTTGGCAAAAACATTTCAGTTTCTGTCTTTTCAGTTGCTTTTAATGTATCTTGGTTCAATCCTGTTGAAAGATGCTTTGTTGGCTGTTGCCAAGATACATGACACATGATAATCACATTAAAAACAGGACAAAATTTGCTAATCAGGATAAAATAATCAGTAGTACAGCTGAAAAAAAAATATTACCATTTTTGAAATAAGGATCATTTTTTAGCAATTATATCATTGGAAAATTCTGAGACTCGCCACTCTTTAATTATTGGATTACATAACATCAACATGGAATAATAAAAAAACATAGAGAGCTTACTGGAAAATTCACGTGGATGGCAAGACCATATTACCTCAGACCAACAAGGATAGACTGAACATTATGTAGTATGTGTATTAGTTTTAATAAACATAAAAAAAAATCTATATTTTTAACACAATTATAAATTGAGACAAACATACAAACTGAAAAGAGACATTGTCAGCAGTGAATGCCCTTGTGTCTCTTTCTCATTTTAGATCAGTCTCCTCTATTTGTTAATCTCTACATTTACTTGCATGAAACTAGTCTACATATGAAATGTAATGATTTCTATTTTGGAGCTTGCTTATTTTCATTGTTTTAATGATATAACCTACTGTTTCTAGAGGCCAGTGCAATGACTCACCCAAAAGCATGAATGAGTGAGAATTATGTGAGAGCACTTTTAGCTGTTTTTCTTCTGAGTTCGTGAGTCTGAAGCTGAATTTGATGGTCTCCCTTCCTCCAACTATCTCTGGTTGGCTTTTACACTTTTTTACTGGTTGTCTGAACAATGTAGGAACAGGTCCACCCATGTCAGCATGACCACAAAGAAATTTGTAGGAGCCACTAAAAAAAAAAATAGAGTCTCCCTCATCCAGTGACTTCAAGTTATAATATAAGGTGTAATTCACTGGGCATTTTGTACCTCCTGTTTTCTAACTAGTCTTGCCATTGATAATGTTATAGTGGGTGTTGTTCTAATTCTTTAAATGTAATAACTGGCTGTACAGATGATACACAGACCACCATCAGATATGAATGTCACTATCCTGGAGCACTTCATTTGGGTGAACTGTGGTGAACCACCTCAAGATTCAGCCTAAACTACCAGTGTGATTGTGTCCTTTAGCTCTCATGAGCCAGTTAACGTGACTGGGAAGAGGTGTGTCGTCTCTCTGCCTCCGATCAGCAGTCAGAACCAGCCATCCTGTCACAAAACTGTCACACAAACTGTACGCAAAAGGTTTCTAAATAATTCTGTTGAAATTAGACAAAGAAACACACTGCGAGCATATAAAGGGGATTTTGCGCTGCTCCATACAGAAATCATTTGCCAACCAAAAGCCAACACCGTGATGTTCTTTTCTTTGTGCTTTCTGTTGTTTGACTATTTGTCGCTGGTGCTTTTATTACTTATTCGTTAAAGTCATTATGGTTATATCAACTTTAACAGAATAATGTGACAGAAGCACACGGTGCTGCTACAGAGGACAGTGTCAAAGAGCATAGGTTTGGTTTAGCAGGTGTAGGGGGCATAATAAAGTGAGGGGTTGCTTGTCTGTGAATATGAATAATAAAGACCAGACAGAAGGTGAGAAAACTAATATTACGATCAAGGCCCAGTTCCATACTTTCATGCAAACATTTCATACAGTAAGTCCACAACTCTGCAGACTTTGCTTAAGTGAAAAACTCATTGCATTATGATGAACTGACGACAGCGGTGAAAACTAAAAAAAAAAAAAAAAAAAAAAAAGCAACATAAATGAAAACTTCCAAATGTTGGAAGGAGGACATTTTCCTTTTAATTACAAATGACATAACATTCAAGTTCATTCACTTCAATTCAGACTGACACATATCAGCCTCTCACTTTACTGTCCATAGAAATGTCTCTGTCCAGCTTAAATGATTTCACATCTGTCCCGTTCCTCAGACAGCGACTCCAGCCCTCGCACCATCCTGCACTCAGACGCTTATGGTGGTGTCACAGGTGAGGTCGATTAAAGTCTGTGAAGATTCGGAGCTTAGGGCCAAAGTTGGACATTGGTCTGGGGTCCTTAATCAAAAACTGTCGTTTTAACTGCAGGTGGCTAATGCTGACAGTCTGTAAAACATGTCCAAAGTGCTGGGCTGGTAAAACCAATCCTACTGTGTGGACCTCAGTGACATTCCTCTAACTGACATCTGGATACTGAAACTCAATTTTTCACATTTATCTCGCTGCCAGTTGGTGCAGCATATACTGTACCATGGTTTAAGACAGTCAGTTTGCAATGATTATTATTAACTGTTCGGAATGATGTCTCCCCGTTTTTTGCTCAGCATATCCCACTCCTTAGATTCTCCTTGATTAAGAAAAGAAAGATTTTATTTTCACTTCAAGAATAGAAAATATGTTCCAGTTCTACCATGCTGTCTGAGCGAGCTGAATTCTCCAAATGTTTCTCAGATGACTCCCCTACTCGGAGTGCTGCCTCGGGTATAAATGTATTCCATCGAGGGCGAGAAATGTATTCTTTATCCAAGGCCTATTCCTGTCATTTTCTTTTCTCTCCCCATGTAATAAATCATTATTCATAAAGTGTCACCCTGGAAACTGGTGATGCCCGATAGAAAGAAGATAGAGATGTGTGTGTGTATGTGTGTGTGTGTGTGTGTGTCACTGCTGAAGAAGATGGAGAGGTTTCAAGGGAGTGGGTGTTTGAGTGTTTGCATGCAGTTGCATTTTTGAATGTATGGAACTGCATTTGTGTGTGTGTCTGCATGTTGGTCTATGTGTGTGTGCGTGTGTGTATGTGTGTGTCTCAAGGCAGTGACTTGTATGCCTTCAGAGGCAGGGCTGCCAGCACTCAGAGGGTTGCTGGCTCAATTCCCAGAGACCCTGAAGGAAAGGCACCTATTGATGGATTAAAAACTCCCACAGTGCTTTGCTTCCTGTGTGCACAAAGCCCACTGAGTGTGCACTTCTCTGAGCCCACACACTGGTTTGGAAACAGTGTTGTCTCTCTTCTCTTTAAACATCTTCTATGACTTTATCTGTCTTGTAGTTTAAAATAGAGTTTCCCTCCACAGTTTACATCTACAGTTCCCCTGTCCCATATTCAGTCCCTGTACTTGTTGTTCTCTTCTAGATCTACATCGAGCTGGATAGCCATCTATAACTTACTGTTAGTTACTACAGCAAGCTATTTAAGTACTGGTTCCAGTACTCTCAAGGGAAAGGGTCTGGTAGCTACGCTAGCTTGTATGCTTGCACTGTAAAAGCAAACAACAAGCAAACAGTGAAAAAGCTCAGATAGTTTGTGCATTTTCAATCCTTCTGAAATGTATCAATTGTGACTTTTTTTTTTTATCAAACAAACAACAAACAAAACTTTCGCTCCTATAGGTCACCACAGGTCCTATAAAGCAATATGCTAGCATATTGGCTAACTCGGCTACACCCAACAGGACCTTTCATTGTAGGTAAAAAAAAAAAAAAAAAGAAAAAAGAAAAAATGATTTTTTTTTAAATTTTTTTTTTAAAGAGAACAAATACAACACAAATTAGAACAAGCATGCAGGCTGCTTTATTGGCAACTATTAAATTGGCATATTTCTTTAATTATCACAAAAAGCTAACTAGCTACTACCACAGCTTCTGTATGGACTGAAAATAACAATGGGGCATCAGTCACCATGAACTAGTGAGGACAAAACAGTGAAGGAACATAATCTCTTACCATCATTTGCAATCAATTGTTAGCTTATCACCAGTCACAACTGTGCAGTCATTCATTCTTCAGTATTTTTCCGCTCACCTCGCCTCTGCCTCACCTCACCTGCCAGCCACTCCCACGTCATCACCTCACCTGTGGACCCAGCTGCTTTCAATGACCACTTAAACGTAACTGGTTATTTCACTTGTTGCCAGATTGTTCTTCAAGACTCTTCAACAAACGTTCACGGATTGACTCTCTGTTGCCTGTTTCTTACCTACCTGCTCTGCTACCTTGTCCCTGACTGTGAGTATCTACCACAGCATTCCTGGTTTTGTCTGCCCGTCCATGCCTCGGTCTACCTCCCAGCTCTCCAACCACCCGCCTGGCTTTGGCTTTCCCTGTTGTTTACTCCCTACTGGTTTGTCATTGAGATCTACCTGGTTGTTTCACTTGTTTCTACACTGACTACATCCCCCACCTGCTCCCTACCAACACCTTGAACTGTTGTGCATGTGTGTTACTTTTAGGAAGCGACTGTACCGGCTTATTTGGGTCATAATTACATTGTGGACTCAAGCCTGATTATACATTAGACTCTGTTTTTACTTCCCTTAGTTATCTGAAGGAGCCGCATTAAAAACATCATACATTACTTTGTCTCAGTGTGTGCTGAGTCCTGCCAAGACCTTTACAGTCAGCTAATATTACCTCTTTGTTTCACTAGTAATAGCAAGCTTATTATTCAGTTTTTGATTGATCACATTATTGTTAGCTAATTAGGCTGTGACCTAGGCTAACTTTCACTTTGGTAGTTCATTAGCTTGTTGTCATCATTGGTTATCTTACATTGTCATTTTATCCTTCCATCAAGTTAATCTTGTTTAATAACATTTGAACAGCTTCATACTCTTTATTGTCCACATAGACCAGTCAGTTTCTGTGAATGACAAAGTATAATGACTAGCTAACGAAATAACTTTATTTAACAGCACAGGTCCACTTCTAGCCAGCAAAGCATGCAATATGACTTCTTAAACTAATGAGAGAATGGAGACAGACAAACCTTCTTGACAAAGTTAAAATGTGCTAACATGACATAAGCTGCTCATGCATATTACCTGCACTCATTCAAAGTCTCTGGGGACTTTGAAAGTGTAAAATGGGAAAAAAAAAAAAAACCCAAAAAACTGGGGAATCTGCAGATTTGATTCCAAGTGTAGAGTAAATGGGCAGATAGATAAATGATAAAAACATAGTTTCGTGAATAGATGGAGGAGGAGTGTGAAAGAGAATATGGCTGTGCAAGGCGCGGGATGTATTTATAGAGGGAGAGATGTTGGGGGAGATATTTTGAGTCGTGCCTATATTTGGGTTGCTGTGAGAGGGCGGGAAGCTGATTGCACATTTAGCTGCGAGTGGATTCAGGAAAGTGCTTCTAAAGATGTGCGGTTCATACTTATCTCACTTAAACCAAATGTCTTGTGCAGCAGAATGCAACAAATCATTTAGAAAGAACTTCAACTTCTGTTTCGTCTATATTTCAGCAGTACAATCAATTGAATAGTGTCAAATGGCTTTTCTGACCAGATGTTATTCTCTCCGCTCAGACTTTGATAAGTGTTGTGAAAAGAACCGTGTATTTTGAACAATGACACGTCAGGCTTTAAATGAGCCTCATTATCAAAGAGAGAGACAGGAAGCATCTATAGCTGTAGGTGTTCTGTCACCATGGGAACAGAAGGACCGCTGATCGCAACAACATCCTTGTGGTGAAGGTGTCATACCATCAATGAAGCCATGTTGGGACTATCTGCTTACTAAGGCAGACATGTATGTTCCCGTGTGTGTTTGTGTGTGTGTGTGCGCATCTCAAAACAGCAGATGGGACACGCATGTGCACTCCACTCAAGTGCAGCTATCCATCTTTTTAAGCTCTCTTGTCTCATTTGTCTTGCCGGCCATCTCTGACCAGCAGCTATCGCCTTGTATCTTCCTTCCTTTCAGATTGCTTTTTCTCCAGCTCTGTTCTTTTTTTTCTCTCAGGATTTTAGCCTTAACATTGGCTAGTATTGATATTTGATTTGGCTTTGTTCAGAATGTGTTATGTAGCTTAGGGTTGGTGATATTTTAGGTGATAGATGAATCATAAACTGACACAGCTACAGATGAATCACCTTTAACCCCACGATCGACTTGACTGCTGTGGAGTGACGCAATTTAATGCAGTAGTTCAATCAAGAGTCCTCCTCCTCCATCTTTTTTACACTCCACATCCTGGTGAAAGCAATCTTTTTAGCCTTTAGAACCTCAATTGACAACCTGCACTGCTAAAAAAAAATAGAAATTCAAAACAGCAACTGCAGTTCGAAAGAAATGTAATGCAGCCCAGATTACATTTTGACATTATAATGTGTTGATAGTAACGGTTACAAAGTAGCAAATTAAATTATTATTATTATTTGACCGCAGTTGATTGGTTTCTACTAAAATATCTGCTATTGACAACTAAAGAATGATAAATGTTTTTATGTTTGGGCAAGTAAAAGCACTTGTTAGGTTTAGGGGGAAATGGTCATCTTGGTCAAATATTGAAAAAGTCAAAAGTGACAAGACATTAACTTTATCAGCATTTAACGAAATGCATACATACATACATACTTTGTTGTTGTTTCGTTTGTTGCCTAAACCTAACCATGGAGGATGTCAAGAGCAGTACAATACAAGAACCAAAAGTCTCCTAGAATAAAATAAACCCTACCAGTATAGATACAGTAAGGCAGACAGCAATTGCATTTTTCACAATACATATTCTGCAAAACCCTTTGGTAGAATGTAAATGTAATCTCTACAAGACGAGGTTGGCCTGACACAATTTGCATCAGTGGTACCCATTTCTTCTGGGTCATAAATTAGTCAAATTGGATGACAGAGATGTTATACACATCCGGTTGGACTCTGTGATTTACTCTTTCCAGGTACCATAAACATATAAAGTGGGACTGGAAATACTAAAAACAGCACATTTTATATCATTTGGCCTGGTTCTCATTTGCTTCCCTATTAAAATCCTATCTTAACCTTTTAATACATAGATGGTTTTTTTTGGGTTTTTTTTGCAAACATTCCCCTGTACACATTTACTGTATATGATGACCATTAAGCCATGCATTATTAAATAATATTGCTTGCTCACATAATACAACAATCTGTCTGTCTTAATTACTTTTTGCAATCAATCTTGAAATAATATTGCATAGCCCTGTGATAGACTGGCAACCTGTCCATGGTGTCCCCTGCCTTTGCCGGAGTCAGCTGGGATTGACTCCCCAGAGGATTACATGACATGGGGAATGTTTTATGTTATCTTTTAAAGTATTTTATGAGCAATTATATTCAATAAAATAAGCAAAATACATTTTAATTTACAAGGTCAGATTGGAAGGTATTGTGTGTTACAAATATCCTAAATCCTATTCTAATGTATTCATTACACAAAATGAAAAGGAGAAAGAGAGAAAGACTGTGCTTGATGTAAAGCAGATCGAGGACCTAAAACGGAGAGCGCTAAATTGAAGGAGATGGTTCTTCAGGGTATCATTGATTTATTTTACTCATTGAACCATTAAACTAATACAGTTTGATACATTTTACAAACTATATATATATATATACACACATTTTATTATTGATATCATGATAAATATCTACATTAAAAAAACGTGTCTTTATAATGACAAAAGTATTTAATTAAACACCACACACATTATATGGAACATATATTGAAAACATGATTTACTATTAACTTAATAAACAACATGATAACTTGATTCGCACTTCATTCTAACAATTGTGTTGTATCAATATAGTTTAGACTTTTTCCTTGCTTTCCTTCTGCTGCTGTCATTCAAACGCACATGGGAGGTTTTAAAAGGGGTCGAAAAAAAAAAAAAAAGCCATCAGAAGAGTTCAAGAATGTTAACTTCTGCCAGGAAGTCAGTGCGAAGAACTTAGTCGATCTACAGTACGTTAAGTGGGGTCAAGCCTCTCCCTGCTTTTACTTTGAAAAAGTTTCAAGTTGAATTTCAAGTAGGTAGCCTTCCAGTCTAGAAGTGAATGGAACACATTCACAGTCTTAGGGAAATGTGTCAAGTGTCAGTGTGAGAGTTGTTGGTAAGCAGATAGCCAGAAGAAAAACCTTCAGGATTGCAGGGTTTTTTGTTTCTTTTTCGCTTTGGTCCCAGTTGGATGCCTAATATCCATAGCTGTTTGCCACTTCAATGTAATCAGGTGAAGCAGATTCAGATGCCAAAGCACACTCTAAATTCGCCATAACATAAATTTCACTGAATTGCCACATTACCTTGGCGCGCTTTGTGAAGACCTCTGGCTTCTGTGTATATTTTATAAGTTGACAAAACTCAGAGCAGCAATTGTATACTAGAAATGGGAACTTCAAAAGAGTGCTTCCTGAAGTGAGGTCCTAGGGAGGCGGCAGGGGTTATTTTGCCCGATTATGGATCACACAGCGACTATTAAACACCACAAAAGATGTACTACTCAGCAAAAGGAAGCAGCGCCAATTTCTGCTTTGGGAGCAGAGAAAAAAATGCTACAGCTCTGGATGCTGAGAGCAGTCGGTGTAAGGAGGATTATAAGGATGAATGATCACTGCGATGATCCACGAGCGACTCCATCATGTGCTTCTCTTATGTTTACAAAGAGTCGTCGTGTCATGCTGAGAGGGTTGCATTGTGCTGTTCTGCTAAGATAGCTGAGAATGTGTTGAGTATCTGGATGTTGGCCCGGCTTTAAAGTTGAATACATACAGATGAAATATGACTAAATGACAACTGCAAAATGTACCTGTGAAATGTGTAGTACCATGTGTGCCAGCAGTTACTGTTTTCAGTCCTGTCTCCTAAAAATGACAACTTGCAAACAGCATATAGTATAACTGACAGAAATTTATCAATACAGTAATGTACTACTATACATAGCTTTATTTATATAGCAGTTTTCAACCAGTTTCAAAGTATTAAGACATAAAACCAAGAAATTACAGAGAAAATGGAAATCATTAAACAGCCTTAAATATACTACATTAAGCATTTTAACTTGGAACAATTATGCTCTAAAAGTTATTTTTGCCTTGATGTGAAGATCCAGTGGTTGCTCATTTGTACAGTTTTCCTCATCTACTTTTGAAAATGCACAGTTTGAACCCTAAGGCTTGATGTCAGATTAATACTTTGGAAAGCAGCTCAGTGTGGAAATATGCACTCATTAGGGACACTCATATCCACGGAGCAATCCTTCAGGTTGCATCAACCTGCAAAAGGTGGACATCTTGCTATTTACAGTGGTTAGTATACTGTCACCTTACACCATAAACCTGGTCTCATCTGCAGTCAGTGCAGACAAGGGGTTCATAAAACTGTGCAAACATAATTTAGTGTTTTGAAGTTCAAAATATAATATATTTTAACCATTCATCCATTATCTACCGCTTACTCCTTTGCAGGGTCGCGGGGGGGTGGAGCCTATCCCAGCCGACTTCGGGCGAAGGCAGGTCACCAGTCTGTCGAACACGAACACGAACAACATACAGAATAGACACAATTTAGAATTATCAATTAACCTCAGCATGTTTTTGGACTGTGGGAGGAAGCCAGAGTACCCGGTGAGAACCCACGCTGCACAGGGAGAACATGAAAGCTCCATACAGAAAGATCCCAAGCGCCCTGACCGGGACGCGAACCGGCGATTTTCTTGCTGTGAGGCGACGGTGCTAACCACTGAGCCACCGTGCAGCACTTATATTTTAACCATGTACATGAAATCATGTCATATTATAAATATTTTAAAATTTAATATATTATGAACTACAATGTAAAAAAGACATCTAAAGTGAGTCTAGGGGTCACTATTACAGTAATAGGTTAATAATGTTGCCAAAACTTAATAAACACTTCAGAGAAAACTGTTAAGCAGTAAATAAACTACAATCATTCTGTCTGACAGAGCGATCAAACAGAATTCTGCAGGGATTCCTGGATAAAATGTTCTGACCCAAAACTAGACCCTGAAGTCCCAATTTTTCTGGAGGGCCCGGCAGGAAGTGCATCAATTTTCAGGCTGTGGAGCACCTTGACAGCACCCCGCTGCAAAAAGATTCAAACCAATTTTCTGTGCTGCCATGAATTTGCACATAGAAGAGTTCAGTGGAAAATCAACTTTGAACAGACGGTCATGATGGCTTGACTTGCCTTTGGTATGGGCCAACAGACAGCTGGAGAATAGCTGGGAAAAAATTAACATAAAGAGGGTTCATGGGAGAAAAAAAGAAAGAAAATAGCAGTCAAAAGTTTGGACACGCTTTTGGTTTATTCCTTATTTTTCTTTTCTGCATTGTGGATTAAAAGTGAAGATATCAAAACTATGGAATAGCACAAATGATAGATTAAGGGAGCAAGTAAACAATAAACAAATACAAAATAAACCAACAACAACTGTAAACAAAGCTAAATACTTTGTTGAGGGGGGGTTGATTTTTTTTTTTTTAAAGTAGCCAGCTTTTGCCTTGATGACAGCTTTGCACACTATTGACATTATCATTACCTGTTCCATGAGGGAGTCTGGGATGCTTTTGAATTAATGATGCTGGTGCGGCTTAACAAAAGTTAGCTTCTTAATACATTTGACATGAGCTCTGTTCTGCTGAGGAAGTGTTGGTATACAGTAAACAGCCCTATGTAGCTACTGTAGAATGTCACCCTCTTTTTGACATTTTTTTCTTAAATCTCTGCCACCAGCTGTCAGTACTGTTTTTATACCTGTTTGCCAATGAATTGTCACTGCTGTCGAGTTATTTGTGTCCATCTTTGATGCCCATCCACTGAACAGTATGGGTGGTACCCTGGATCTTTTTCTGTTGATGAGGTTTCTATAACAAGCACTCTTTTGTTTGTGTCCTACAGCCACACTGTGTGCTCAGAACATTTCATTAAATATCCACTATATTATAATGCAGAGTCAAATGGACATTTATTTGTATAAAACAAATGTTGTTGTTTTTTTTGTTTTCTTTTCACACCACTTCAACATGTTAATGTACGTAACGCCCCATGTGTCCTGTCAAGCATGACTGTGGTTGTTGGCTTACGTTGTTGGGTTTTAAGAACAGCAGCGTCGGCATTACAGATTCTTGTTGTGCTTGAAAATCCAGTGTAATGTTGTCAGCCATGTAAAGATTACAAACTGGGTGGTGAAGCATGCTCGCCATGACCTTTATGGCTTGCTAATGAGGAAAAATGCCATCAAATGTCAAGACCAAAGAATGGGCTGACACATGTTCTGTTTGTATTTGTTTTTATGTTTCCATGAATCTGTTGAAAAAATGTTAAAATGAGGGATAATATGACAGGTGAGTCTAATGTCATGAAAATGATTCTTGATTCTTGATTTGAAAAAAAAAAGATTTCTATTGCACAATATGTGATAATTATGAATCTCTCCTTGAACAAATGTCATATTCCAAATTATATGTATTTCCCTCCTGATATATTGAATTTGATGTGATGCTCTTTGTTGCAGTTGCAGCTGAGGGGGCATGAGAACAACAAACGAACTGAAAAGTTGAAATGTGTAGCTACAAGTAATGGATGAGTGCAAACTGACCAGATCTACTTCAGAAATAAAGAGACCAGGCATAAACATCATTTTACAAAATAGTTGCAGGATCACTATGTTTTGGATGGATTCACACGTGCAGCCACTGATCCACCACAGACTCTCTGTGATGCAATACCATCAAACTGTTCAGTGAAGTGATGCCATAAATATAAAGGCTATGAAAAAGGGTACTTCAATTAATGAGGACGAAAGTAAAATAAAAAAGTATTGTAAATTGTAAAGAAGAAAAAGAAACACTGGAAGAAAACATGACAGAAACAAAGGAGGACGAAAGCCAGCCAGAGCCAGACACAGATACCACAGGCCTTGCCTCTGCAATCTGTATGCTTACTAGCCAGCCATAGCTTACATCAACACACACACAGGGACACGCACAGTGAAAATTCCCACAGAGAAAAGAGCCACACCTCAGGCTAGATGTTCACACACATCCCAAAAGAGAACAGCTTTGATGCAAAGCCTCGATGCCTGCTTTTATCTGCCTCCAGTGGGTCTACAGTATGTGTGTGTGTGAGAGAGGGGGTGTGTCTCTGTGTGTGTCTGTGTGTTTTCTTTCAAAGTGGATTGTCCGTTGCAAAAAGAGGCGACACATTTGATTGGTTGAGGATAAGAGAAATATAGATGGCGAGCCGTGCTGGCTTACACATGTCTGGCTTCTGCAACCAAATTAAGTCTCCTGAAGTGTCACCACTCCAGGATGTGAGTGAAAACCTGCCCAGTGCCACTGGACATTTTGGTTGGCTGCACCATGGCAACTGGGATCCAGTTTCGCTCTAAGACATTTGATTATCTCTGCTGTGTGTGCGTGTGTGAATCTGCAGTCCATCCCCAAACATCTCTGCAGTGACTCACAGAGGCCACATTCTCCACTAAAGTTTGGACTAGACAGAGTCTGTCGTGCAGTGTGGGCTGATGATGATGGACCCAGGGAAGTGCTCTGGCGCCTGTCTGACTGCCTTTATGATACAGATAAGGGGGGCACAGTTAAATACTCCGCTGTGTATCAGTGTGGCAAATGTGTGCTTGTGGAGGTGCAGCAGCTTGAGCAAATTCTGGCACCAGCATCACTGATGCTCGCCTGATACCTCTGAGATTAACTCATGTCAACAGCAGACATGAGACATGGGCAGCTTCTGGAACATCCATCCACACAAACTCCATCCTCCGCTGCGACCATCACTGTTCTCACAGCCAGCTGTCCTTTCACCAGCACAGTCGGAAGCTGGCAAAGCTGCCTGTATCAGCTTGACTAATATTAGCAATTCAGGAGACAAAAATGTCTTTGAGTGGGTTCAAGCAGGTCTTATGCTGAGAGGTGTTTCTAACATTTGGTCTATTCTCATTGATGTGAATGGTGTGGGCTGTTAGTATAACACAATAGAGTTCAACAACAGCACATGCCACAGCCTCACACATGACTGTAAAGTCAAAACCTCCAAAACAGTTCAATCCAAAACTGAACCTCTATGGAGGTTATAACAGTACTGCAGGGCTGTTGTTTTGAACTGTGTAGTGACAAACTCAACTAAAAATCCAAGCAACTTCTGCAGGATGTGAAGCTTATGACTCTTTTAGATTGGAGTCCAAGACTCCTAGTCCACTTGCAGTAGACTACAAATTGAACTAACTCCATGTTGAATAAAGGAAGCAGGGGTAAAATTTGAAAATCAATGACAATTTCTTGACTAATCACTGCAAATACAACATTCAGATAAAATTCAATCAGCAAAAACATCAAAACATATTATGGTTCTAACAGACTGAATTCATTTCAGTTAAGTGCATCTAATAAACTGGTAACTGAGTGTAGTTTACATGATAACAACATAGAGAATTTTTTTTGCTGTTTGGGAGACTGCATAGGCAATCATATTTTTGATGATGCAAAAGAGCAGAAATCTGGCTGTTAAAAATCTGACATATATAAGATGTGCATTTCTTAGTCGCAAGTGCTGCAGTAAATACAAAATTTATCTTCGAATAATTACAGGTAAACGTTCACCTTTTTGGACAGACAGCTGCAAGAAGTCACAGAATGTGATGTCAGAACTTTGACTGATTTCACTTAGGATTGACACACACAACTGCACAGTTTATATAACCTCCAGAAAATACATAGAAATGTAAATAGAAGGCATAATGCATGGCTATTGCTAAACAAAAGTGAGGCAGTAATTTCACAATAACAAAGGACAGGAAGACTTGCCAGTGACACTGATCAAAAAGACGTTTATAGCAGATATACATTATGGGAGAAGTAATGGAATTTCCATAAGAAAGGGAGACACCCAGGGAATAGAAGTAAAGTGTTGTGATATAGGAAGCAGAGGAGGGAATAACAAGCGACAGAAAGAAAAGAAGAAAACTTGGCCCTGAAAGTGAACAGGATGCAGATGAGAGAGAAAAGTGACAATGAGGCGGAGGAGAAGAGGAAACAATGACGAATCCCGATGACTATAAGAGCCAACAGGATTCTAATACTTACTTTATCACCCGGCCAGACTTCTCTGACAAATCACTTAAAATGCAAATGGCTCCGTATTTATTCCAATGACAAATCACACCGTCACATAAACAGACCCATGAAATACAATGCACACAGACACATTCAAACACAGGTGGTAACACACACACACACACACACACAGGTGGTTTATTCATCTGCCGTTACTTTTCAAATCCAGTGGTGTTTAATAGCGGCTGCATTTGTTCCAATGATGAATGACAATAAGAGCCACTGTTGTACTGCATAAAGAGGATGGATGCCACAGCCCCACCTGTACTGTGTGTTGTATGTCTGTGTTAATGTGTTTGTCAGTTTAATAGCTATTCTGCACGTCTGTTAATTATGGCGAGTAACTTATAATTTGTATGTATCCTCCCCTGTTTGTCATGTCTTTACAATTCTACAATTCTGAGTTTATTTAGCAGCAATTTGGCAGATGCTTTAAACCAAAGTGATGTCCATTTACATACTGATGGAACAGCCACGGGGCAGTCTTTGGAAACCCAAGGACACTTCGACACATAGACTGCAGGGGCCATGGATAGAACCACCAACCTTCCAATCTACCTCCTGAGCTATAACTTCCCTTATGTAGCCGTTTTTGAAGGGGCTCTGCATCACATTTTGGATCATGATTGGATAATTACGTAATGGTCAAGTGCAGAATGAGTTGTACCAACAGTCAACTGCACACCAAAGCATTCACCAAACATAAGTAATGCACTTGTAGGTATTTCATTGTGATGACAATTTGATATAAAAAGATAAGAAAAAAAAACATCAGACAAGTAAATGTAGGGTTTGTTAGTGCCATCAGTCTCTCAGTCTCTGTACACTATACAAAGATGTAGATCAATGTGATAGCTTGTTGTAATTACCACAAACAAATGTGACTATTATTGAGCATCTGGGTAAAAACCCAATTGTATTTTTCGGGCTACTCATTACACATTAGATGCTATTTAAAATTATAGGTGCATAACTTTCCAAACAAACAATCAAGTGTGTGTTCACGGCTGTAGTAAGTGCTTGCATGTAGTGTCATGGTGGAGCCTTGAACTGGATGGAGGCCCAATGAACGGAGAAGAAAAGTGGAGAGGGAAAACTTACCAAGCTGCCACACTAGGGATGAGATTAACACAGTGTTATCTATGAACAATTAAGAGTCACACTGTAAGGACTGACAGTGTGACTCTTAATAATTGTTTGTACAAAATATTGATGATAAAAAAAAGACTAATGTTTATTTTACGTATTCTTTCATTTAAACAGCAAAATCTTCTACTCTTGTAACCACACACCAAATAAGTAATTCTAAAAAAATAAATGAATATGTGGGATGTTGAAGCTGCAGTGATATTATTTTGACAGAGCTGAAGTATTTGGTAAACTGTATCTAATACTGAAGATTCATTGTTACGTTCATGGTACACTGCTAACTGGACTGTGCTCTGACAGTCAGCACACATGGCTGTCCTGACCTCGCTCTCTCTCTCTCTCTCTCTCTCTCTCTCTCTCTCTCTCTGAGACGCTACAGCTTGGGACGAAGAGAGGAGAAACCACACAGAAAGATCAAGTAAAGAACTGAATGACTTGTCAGTAACAGCTGGAGTTCTGGAGGTAAACAACCTTGCAAATCTTACGAGAACGCCAACCGGTGCATGCTCTTGTGCCGAAACAAACATGGATGCCCACCAGCAGACTGCACTGTTTATATGCAGTGACATTTGCACAGAAAAGGCCAAAGACAATGACAAAGGCTCAGAGTCTGGGTGACACCCTGGATAGAGGCGCATGTTGGACTGACGGTATGTCTCCTTCAGCCGACATATAAGTGATACCATCAGGTGCAAATATCTGTGTTATGTTTAAAAAATCTTCATGAGAATGACTTTAGATGAGAATCTTTACATATCACTCATAATATGCCATATGCCCTATACCATTACAAAACACACCGCACTGAGCTTTTCCAAAGGAGCTGTGCAACTGCACTATTTTCTCTCAGTATTCACGTTTAGCTTTGTTTTGCTGTGCTCGTATTGACTGAAGCCAAAGCGTGCCCACACTTCCAACGTGACATCTTTTTTTTCTATGTACTCGCCTGTCCCCATCTGCCCTGCCGCTTTTCTCCAACAGTAGCGTTGTCTGTCTCAAGCTCTGTTTCTGGAGAATGAAAATCATGGAAGCTGTGTTATATATAAGTGAAAGCTTTAATGGTATTTTAGGTGCAAATTCAGGAGGCTTGTTGTCCTTGTTGCTCAGGAAGCAGATTTTACACAGAGACGCAATATATGGGGGACAATGTCAGTAAATACAACTTCCAACAATCCTGTGTGAATGCTCCAGACAAAACAGAGACATTGGGGGTAATTTCTGAATCACAAAAGGCCTCCTGGTGATACTAGTCCCATGCAAATAGGGCAGTCAACCTGACTTATAATATGAAACTACAAAGCAAGTTTTGACTGGTTGTACAAGCCCATAGAGTTAGATGTGTTGTTGCACTTCCAATGGATATTGAAGTATGGAAGCCTGTATGTTAATAATAATTATATGGATCAAATTGATGTGACCAAAATGAGGTCAGTAAGAGAGTCATAATGTCTGCTCTGGATAGACTTCAGGGGTGTAATAAAAGACACAAGGGGTCTGGTGAGGGGGGAACAGCACTAATCCAGGGGAGTGATGATAAGGGCCGACTCTCTCTTGAGGAAGGGGCCATATCCTCCTAATGTCATAACAATAAAAACCAAAGTGGCCAACAGAATAATGGCAGTCTTTAAAATGATTATGATGATTTTGTTTTTGTTATGTTTGTTTCTCTTTCAAATGCCAAAGAGATTTTTTTTTATTATCTTCTCACCCAAGCAAAGCTGTGTAACACATTGCAAGCATGGTTTTGTGTCATCTCACACATTTGTAATTTTCTGAATTTTAAAGCTCTTAACAGTCTAATTTGCTATTTGTTACTTTGACAGTTAAAAAATGGCTAATGTTGCAACACAATTATACACATATCACAAGCGAGTTTGAGAAAAAGGCAGGATGAGATCCAGTGGTGTAGCTATGGAAATCAGCAAATATTCTCACAATGACTAGATGCTCTTATGTTGATGTTTATGCATATAATGTTTACCATAGTCACAATCTCAGTTTAGAATGCTAACATTTAAACAGTTGCTGAACATTTTGAAAAGAAGTACACCTGAGGGTGATAAAAAAAAGTCTAATCAAAATGTTCTCCCAGTTATTGTGCTAGAGGAGACGTCTGAGGATCCTGAGGGGAACATGAATGCACATAGTTTTATAGGATTCCATTCAGTGGATTCCTATAAAACCAAAAAGCTCAACCTCATAGTGGCACTAGAGAAAAAGTCATGATTTGGATTGTGACTCATCCTCTGGGGATCAGGAATGTCTGTGCAAAATTTAATGACAATCCATATTTCAGTCTTGACCAAAGTGGTGGACTGGCCAAATAAATGACAATGCCATTACTTTGAAAAACTTTCTCCAACTCTAAAAGAGCAACTGATAAAACTCAGAAAGCTTTAGTCCAGTTTGTGACACAAAAATATTGCCATATGTCTGTACTCTCTGTAAAACACAGTCTATTCTGGACGGAGTCCAGGGCCGGTCTTCTTCATAATGGTCTCACTTGTTTATGGTAATTACACTAATGTCTAGAAATTAATGTGCTTATGATTTATTGATCTTAGAGTGGTACACATTAAAAAGTACCCTTGTGTGTGCAGACAAGTGTGGGGAAATTCACTTTCATGTAACATAATGTCCGTTGTTCCATAATGCACAAATGCACAGCAGCCACACAAAGACTTACATCAGCAAGATGGGGGACAGTCAGTGGGAATTATCATCCAATCCAAACAACACTATTGTGCCCAGTCTGTGTTGTTTTGCAGCTGCTATCCACCTACTATTAGTCAGAAATCAACACAGCAACAACCACACATCTCTCATTCACCATCAGCCTCCACTTGTTCAATTCATCTGCTGTGAATGGTCACATGAGGATACTGTCGGATGAATTAACTCCAAGTTATAAAAGCCGTCATTGTGTTTTTGCCCTGTTTTCATAGAGCTGGATGAAAGATCATTATAACCTGTTTCATACACAGCCAAAACTGCAACAGTCCACAAATCAGGGTTTTCCTGATCATACCAACACTTAGTTACTGGGTCCAAAGAAAATAAACTCACTCAAATATGCTCAGCTCACACTGACACAAACACACACACACACACACACACATACACACACAGAGCAGACAGTGGAGCAGAGAGTTGGCGTCACTGAACCAGGTGAAATGAAGGTAACATTAAAAAAGTGATATTTCCATCTGCATGCTTGTTAAGCAACAGCTCATCCCTTTAATGAAGAATATCTGGTAAGAGCATTGATAAAGAACTAGTCCCTTCAGTCCCTTCGCTATTAACCTGGTTTGACCAGTGTTGTTATTATTATTAGTATTATTAGTATTTATTTTAACATTGCAATAATAATTGTCTAGAATTATGTGAAAATGCATAGTTTTTATTCAAATCACATCAAATTCAGAGGGAGGACCCCCAACTCAGCAAGTGTCTACATTCGATTGAGGCATACAGCAAATCTTCACCCTGATTTTGAACTGTTTTTGATAATGATGTAAATAAATAAATAAATAATTAACTGGCTCTATAGAATCTCTATGCCTTGTGGCTGTAGGCTTTGTCATCTGTTGAGATTAGACTCCCATAAGGACAGAGATGTTCCAACATTTTGTTGTCAAAAATGTTGTTCCACTGCGAGGAACTTTTCTTCCTGTCAGCTGGAAAATTTGTTTTACATTCTCCCTTCAGATAAACTTCAGTTATTGCTGCTGCTGCTTCACTTTAAAAGCAATCTTCTGGCGAATTTGTTAGCACTTTGACATCTGACATTTGACATTTTCTGTCAGCTGACTTTTTTTTTTTTTTCCACTGTGAGCTGTTAGAGAAGATGAGGAGCTGTGAGTGACAGGCTGTTACGAGAAGCAGCACACTTCCAACATGTCATCAAGGTCAACAACTCCTTTTCCTGTGGCAGCCTGTGAAGCGGAAAACTGCTTTCACTGTGCGCCGAATGACATCAAGAGAACAATGCAATGTGACGAATCCTCTCGACTCACGATTTGTGGGTGTTAACCACTAGTTGCTCTTCTGTTACATTTCTGACAGAGCAGTTGCTCAAGGCTGGTTTGCTGCCCTCAGATACATATGATGAATCCTCTCAACCCACAGTTTGGTTAGGTGCAAACAGATTCACCAGTTGCAGCCATAACATTGCATAGGGAAGCAGGAAAGAACATTGAACCAACTAACCAACTGACTACAAGCTTGAACCTATTATAAGGCATGAGGAGGCAGCGTCGGCAACAGTTGTGTTTTGACAGCTTCATACAGTGAGGTATTATTCCCAGATTAGAGTGCAGAAATCTCTTGTTACACCTAACATGCAGTTTTACAAGTGAAATGGCTCAGGAACGCTTTAGTCTACTAGCTGCGAACCAAAGGTCACATTGTCGGCTTAATCATCCCTCACTCTCGTCTCAGTAAGTGCAGGGAAATGCTCCGTGTGCGCTGCATGCTAAAAGACATCCACAGGCCTGAGGTCCTCATGCTGACAGTTTCTGGCAGCTCTGTTCTGCGTGTGATGCATTTTCCTGGCATGATTTTGATGCACTGAAACCCCCCGGAGAGCAATGCAAATGCCAGTAAATACAACGACATTCAGAGTGATTATGTTCCTTGTTGTGATAGTTTTGTTTGCTAAGCACTTTCAGAAACAAGGTAACACACTACTTCACAGCACAGCCAAGCGACAACTAAAACGGATTGTATCATAATGATGGGAATACATAAAATAACCTTTCAAGCAGATGCTAAATTAAGTGGAGGTTATTAATTTTACTCTAGCACACAGAATGCATATAATGCATGTATATCTAATGTATGTATATAATATTCGGATGTAGTTCCAAATTTGAACGGTCCCCCAAGAAACAAATGCTTGCAAAAGGTTCCTAGGTGCGTATCGAATATGCATGAAGCAGCATTGGAGGAACACATAGACTTCCTTGGATGCATTCTGAATGGAAGCGGTTTGAGGCGAATTCGTGACAATAGGCGTCAAAGGGTTAAATAAAAAAAAAAAGAAAACATACATAAAAGCAAAGAATTGTGTTGGATAGCTCCTTTTTCTGGATTTGGAGTGTAGCAGACATAGATGTAGTGATCCTTAGGGACTGTATAAAAATAATTTCATGAAAAATCAAGGTCCTCTTCAGCTTTATTAATATTGTCTTTTAACCCTTCCCTTGACTTAAAATGCAGTACCTTCCATCACTTTAAGGCTGTATTGAAGCACAACGGTGCTTTGCTACTTATCTGTCTAAATAATAGTCTTCACTCTTAGGTTAGCGGCGGAGTCTGCCATTCCCACGCTGGACTCAGATGCTTTACCGATAAACAACACTCTAGCATGTATGTCAATGTTCTCTTATTGACAGCAGTGTCACTGTTCGCTCTCTTTTCACCATGTCAGAGCGGTACTAAGTTGCTGCTAACACAAACTAAAACTTTCTCACTGCTGCATTGCTCACATTAAAACAATTAAACTGGCTAAAATATAGGGTGACTTGTGAATCAGTGATCAGAGGATCACTTTTAAATATTGCAGAGAGTAATGGAGGAAGAAGGAGGAGCAACAGTGAATGTTAGATGAAGAGCTGGAACAACAGGATGCACACCTCCAGCTCTTCAGCATGCTAATCAACTTAACTGTGTCCTGCTGTTGTGTGAAAATCACCTCATGCCATGTGCAGCATGAAATCAGAACAGGGTGGCAATTATTATTATTTCTTTTTTTTATTAAAGCAACACAGATTTGTTTGGCTGCACTGTAAACAGATACGCAAGCTGCTCGCCTGTGTTTTTTTGTCAAGGACTGACAGGATGTTGTTGATGGACTGGAGTACACTCACCTCGACTGCAGCCAAGTCTTCGTCCATTTCAGCGTTTTCATTCCAGTGTGATTGCATTCAGTTTGGTTCTAACATGGTGTGCTGTTGGTAGAAACACTTTTTGACAACATTATTGACACTTTTTACTAGTCAAATACTCAACCTTTTTTTTTTTTAAAACAATCTCTACTATGGTTTTGAAATTCTTGAGTTCAATCAAAACGCATTTCAAGCTTGAAATGAAGCATTAACGTGCAGTAATAGAAATTATCTACGATTAAACCTTACAAGTAAAGCCAGTTTAAAATTGTTTCACCTCTATGCAATTGGTGCAGTAGTTGACAGTAAACTTGAAACCACTGAATTAAATACAAGCCTCACCCTCTTAAAGTAAATCTCACTCATCTTGTTTGAAGACTTCTCTGTCTGAAGGGATTTGTAGGTCAGAGAGAGAGACAAGTGTCTTTTTTTCTTGAGACTACTGCAGCCATCTGGCTTAAAGATATAATCCACTGTCAGGATGTAAAAGTGGAGCAAACTCCATGACTCCTTACCTTGTCATCAGAAGAAATGCTTCATTTAATAAAAATTGGAAACATGGTGCTAAGCTGGAACCAATCAGAATGTGTTCACAACATTAAGAGTTAATTACGGATATTTGGAAATATAAAAGTGTTTTCATGTGGTGGAGGCCAGGGGCTTTAAACTGTGCACTTTTAGTTTTATCTCCAGTAATTTTGGTGTAAGTTTCTTTGTGTTTTTTTCAGGCTTTGCTTCAGTTGCTGGGGGCGTGGTCTCTGGTGCTGAGCCTTCTCTCTCTCTCTCTCTCACACAGCTGCGTCCAATTCCACCTCATCACTTGCAGCGAAAACACTTCACTCATTCTCCTCTCAAGCTGCCACATGGCTCCCTGTCTTTGTCTCTCTCTACCAGTGTTTTCCTGCTCTTTTGTGTGTCATGTTTTTCTACATTCCCAGTGTTTCCTACCTACCACTGTCTCCAGTCTTTCCTTGGCTTTGTCTCCACTGTGTTCATCCCAACCTGATTTATTAAACAATGTGCAGGTGCACATTGTTTAATAAATCCATATTACCCCGTCTCCCTCGTCTGTGTCTCACTCCTGGGTCCAGTAAAGAAAACCACAACACTCCAGCTGTCTTGTTTATATTTTGTTGAATCTCATTGACATCTATACCATACCATTTATTGAGCATCAGCTATATCAGAGCCAAAAGGGTACTAAAGACAATACTCATCCCAATTATAGCCTGTTCACGCTGCTGCCATCTGGCAAGTGATACAGATATAGAAAAAAAAGAGGAAAAAATAACTATTATTGGATTAACTGATTAAAGATAAAGAGCAAATTAATCTGGCACTATTTCAGTAATCATTAAAGTAATTTTCAAGCAAAAATTCTAAACATTTGGTGCTTCATAATGTATGTCCAATTCTTGATCTTCCATGATATAAAAAATGGAGTATCATTCTAGGCCATTGTTGGGTCAAAACAAGACATTTAATGATGTCACATTGTGCTCCTAGATATTCTGATTGCCAATGTCCATCGTACCATACATAGGTATATCATTACAATTAATCAAGAAGATAACTTAATTGATCATTAAAATAATCTTTAGTTACAATTTCAACTTGATCCTGCTGTCAATGTAGACACGTTATTTGTACAAAATAAAGTGGTTAAGCATCTATTGAAACTGATGCCGGAGGGGCTGTATTAATATTCATTGCTGGGTTTTGGATCTGCTTGCTCGGCAAATATGTCAAGGTTGTCCATCTTTTCGTGTATTTTGTGGTAGTTGGTTGCAAACAGGGCTTAAAGTGAAAAATAATCCTAAACCTGAACATTTTTGCTTTTGGGTGAGGGTAGGGGTACAATCTAGCTAACTAGCAAGAAATTAAGATCTGCCTTTACAAACTCGGACTACAGATCATAGTAATACCAAAATAGATCAGTAGGTCTTGGTGGGTACTCCATTGGTTTAGCAACCAATTTGTAAAAGGCATGGAAAAAGGACATTGATTCACCTTTTAACAATATGTGCACCATTCAGACAATTTGACAAAGCATTTCTATCATCAGCCAAATTTTTACACAGATTAATGAGTGGCTGAGACATGGCGAATGACAAGTCGTGCTCTGCGATGAACGTTGCCACGCGTATTTTAAAATCGCAAACCCAATCAGTCATTGATGCCAGTACCTCAGCGGTGGCTGTTGCTCCCGGCAAATGAGTTGTGAGGTTCAGAGCATGGACAGCAGCTCTATGGCCGGGGTCTGAGTCGTTGCCATGATAGCACTTTTTTGCCGCTAGTTGCATACTTGAATTTTTCTGAGCACATGGTGGAGAAGCAGGCACCCGACTCCTTCAGTTTTTTGGACCAGCAACTAAAGGGCTTGCTGTCTGTGTTTACTTTTTCTAACCATGCCCAGCACCTTTTATTTTTAAGTCCTTTGTTGATGGTCCTGATATCACTGTACCAAACTCTGTGACACCACGCAGAACTCCGGTATGGACTCAACTGCATCTGGATTGTCTTCTAAGACCCTCCCCCACTCTACTTCCCATTGGCTAGTGATAGGAGTTTGGTTGAGAGCAAAATCTGCCTTCCTCCTCATGCCATTGGTAGACTCAATTGGCATTGTAGTCCTATCTTTTTCCTCTCTTTTTTTGAGCCAAACACTGCACGCCGGAAATCCATCATGGTGCCGGAATACTTTAAACCATGTGCAAAGATGGTTGAGTCATCTGTACATCTTTGAGCTGCCTGGTTTTACTGCTGAAGTTGAGGAGATGACGCAAGCCATGGTGAGGAGGACTAGGACAGATGAAAGGAAGAAAATACCCTACAGATTGAACGGGAAACTCTAATCTAATATCTAACATACACCACACCCTCGCCCACACAGATCAATGCTTTCACCCACACAGATCATTCAGTGGTTGGCTGATCAGGGATTGGATAAACACTACAACAGCATGGTTTGAATTCTGCATGATCGTCTAGGTGGCAACTGCTGGAGCTGTTTTCTCCCTCTCAGATTTACCTTTCCTACAATTATAAATATACAATTTAGTTATTTTAAGTTTGACACACTCCTGAATATATGTTGTCAACTGATTAAAAAGTAGTACATGAAACCAACATAAAGTTTTATGTTGAAAAAAAAAAATTAAGTGTTTTTACTCATCCCATGAATCACTTCTTAGAGTGTGGCTGAGTTGCACCTTTTCAACATCTGTCAAGAATGCATCTCAAACTGCAATCACATTTCAAATTGAATAATCCAGACACTCTTAAACAGCTACTATCATGGGCTCACAGACCAGAATAGTGATCAAAGCCTCTATAGGACTACATCAAAAATATTAAATGTATAACAGTGCCATATACTGCCCGATCCTTTCTCTTAGTTGGAAGACATTTACTATTCTTCTGATAGGGTCACCCGGCGCCATGATTTCCAGTAGGTAGCTTCTGAGCACCCATGTAATCGGTGCCAGTGTTGTGTTTTCTAAAAATTACCTGTAGTGGGTTGCTGCTTAATTCAGCTTTTTCCACCCCTGCATAAACCTACCACCCCCATCACCCCTGCAGAGGTGAGCAGCAGCTTCGTTTAGCTTCAGTTTGATTGGGTGCAGCTGCATGTACTTGAATGGTATTATTAAATGAAGGTCTTCTGTATTGTTTATCATTGTTGCCAAAATACTGATATCGTGAGTTTGCTGTAAACCTGATCTACATCCCATGCTTTCTTTCCTCCTTTGCCTGCCAGTGATTCATCTCATAAAGAAGCTGAGTATATAATGTTCATAAAAAAACATGCTGAATGTTAAAGGGCTGCGATTTAGCTGTATGTATTCCTGTCTATTCACAGCCCAGTCTATCAGCTGTGAGGAGAGTGCAGCGGGGTGAATGATCAACTGTTAACCACGACTGCTACTCCACTGATTACACTGCCAGGGCCTCCATCTGTCTCACTCCCTCCCTGACTCTCCCTCCACCCTCCCTGGACGCACAAATAATTCTCCCTCCAGATATTTGTCTGTATTCCTCTCTCGGGCCGCCCACCCCTGCATCTCTCTCTCTCTCTCTCTCTCTCTCTCTCTCTCTCTCTCTGACCTACAAATCCCTTCACACATGCCGTCTCTCTCGGAGAAATGCTCATGATTGCTATTTCTCCCCCTGCTTGCAGAAAGGCACTTGCCAGGAGAGTGAAAAAGGAAAAAAAAAATACATTGAAGGCTTTGGCAAGAAGACAGTAAGTTCTATTGTAGTTTTGGAGATTGAGGAATTCAACAGGCCTCTCTACAGCCATTCATCCACTCTGCTAGACAGCCCTCATCGCACACGAGGACTCTTCCCGAAGAAATTGACCTGCACTTATTGATTTGTCTCCTGTTGCAACGGTTGTCTTGTTGCTGGGAGGAAGGGGGTGGTTGTTCGCAGACAGGATGACATGGTCCCATGTCAGGCTGCACTTGGTAATTGGTTCGTTTCTATTTAGGCACTGTATAGAGGGACATGTGGCAAGACAAGTCTCAAGGGCTGGATTAAAGGCAAGCCAGATTTGGTTGTTAGACTGTTGGGGGAAAAAAAAAAAGTGAGTGCATAAAACTCAAAGTCTGAACTTTCGACGTGATATGTTTGACATGGCAGTCTGTCAGTTTGAGTCCAATGCATTATACTGTGGCTTATGTTCACGCTTATTTCTGAAAGTTCAGTGGTGGTATGAAAAATGACAGGTGCCACAAAAATGGCTATCTAACATTGTTAGTTTAAAGTGAGATCGCTCGCTCTGTCCAGTTAAAACTGCACCTGGTAGCTTGATACTGGATATGGAACTATGTAACTCTAACACCCAACAACCCTGGAAACTCAAACACAGTGTGTTTATAATTACCAGTGATTGTTGTGTATCCATGATGTATCGACCACATTTCAACACCTGCCTTGATAATTGAACACCTCTCTTCAAGTTCAATAATAGCAGATTAAAAGTATAAGAATTAAAGCAGCTGACACTTGAGTCAGAAATGTGGGTATGTTCTGCATCTAGCCCCCAATGTAGCCTTGAGCCTATAACCTCAAACAGAGATGAGGAGTGAGCTGCAGAAGTCTGTTCTTTCTAACTCTGCACTCTGAGATTTATTTCATTTTCAAACATGTAGCCTCTGACCCAGCTGATGCTAACTCAAGGGACTTCACTTGAGGACATTTATCAAGCTTCACGCAGCTCCCCCTAGACACACAAAAGGCTTTTTACACAGGGGTGCACATAACTGGTGCGCGGGTGGTGGAGTTACCTTCAAGTGGTTTAGTAGCCTAAACCTAACAAGTTGTGGGATGCAGGACACAAATGCAGTGTCCAGTATCAGAAGCACCGTTCTTTGTAAATCCAAAACAAATGATTCAAATATAAAAGCACTCGGAGAGCGCAGCCCTCCGTCAAGCAGCATAGTTCCCCCAGCTTATTGTGACTTACACCCCAAAATATTAGTCCTTAATCAACGGATTCGTGGACCATAAAAACATACCCTTAGCAAGGAATCACATCGACAGTTTTATAGCTATGGATCGTAATATCCAGAATATTGGTAGGCTGCAGATCATACTGGTACATTTCGTGGAAACTATCACAACCATGTCCTGTATTTTTTAGCAATCTGGGTATTTTTCATGGAGTTATTTCCACATATGTTGAAAATGCCCCTATCTTGCAATAATAAAGAATCCTTAAAAACATTCCTGGATCCAGACGGTGATCCGGATCACCTCCAAAATGTAATAATTTGTTCCTTGTCCCAGACATTTCCTGAAAATTTCATCAATATCTGTCCATAACTTTTTGAGTTAAACAAACAGACAAACCAACGCCGGCAAAAACATAACCTCCTTGGCAGAGGTAATCAGTAGCACATAACATGGACTGTGATTAGGTGCATTTAGGCACTACATGTGAAAGCCTCAGATCCTTGGAAAAGCACACCGCAGTTTGCCTGCAACACCAAACCCAGGGCACAGAACACAATACCAAGAGAGAAATTGTATCCACTGACAGGTAGAGACAATAGTTTGGTTCGTGTCTGAGAGAGAGAGAGAGAGTAGCTGAGCAGATAGAAGCACACAAACAGCCGTGCTTAACACCACTCACGACTCTGCACAGACACGCTGAGCCACGTGTACACTCACACATTCAGCAGGCAGAGAGTGTGGACACTTGGGATGCAGCAGGTTCCTGCTGTCTCAGCTTGGAGAGCAGAAGAGGCTGTCCTGCTGTCATGCTAGACAGTGCTGGTGTCAGCAACGTGACAATGAGAATTAATAGGTTTTGATTTCGGATTTGAGGGTTTCTACAGAATTTCCCTCCCTAATCACCAGAGGGAGTTGATTCCAGAGACGAACGGGGTCAGGAAAAGTGAGGATGGGACACTTTCTTTTGTTGCAGCTTCACTCGCTGATTCAAGTCGATGAGAAAGTGTATTGTTACAAAAACCACTCGTCTATGCAACTTGAATCACGTTATTTGGTCTAATTTGATGTATATATTGCAGTGAACAATAGAGAAACAAGGCAGGTTTTCTTGCTTGGTTCAATTTTCTCAGGCCATTATTGCAATTGATAGAGAAAAAAAACGCAGACTAGAGGCTCACATTCTGTCCTCCCCCCTGCAGATTTGTGTTCTGAAATCGTCTGCCGCTGGTTTGTGGCACCAAACCGACAAGCCAAAGCGCAACAATACTTTCCCCCTTCTTTGCTTTCCAGTTTCTCTGTGTATAAGAAACACCTAACAAGGCTGCAGGCGGAGACATTTGAAGCTCAACTTCATCATGCTTGTTGTATGGTAGCATATAATGGCTTACTGCTTACTGCTTGCCAGCTATGCCTTGTAGCTGGTGTCATTTTCAAAGGCTGCGCTCTGATTTGCTACCTGTGAGTAGGTGTTTGCACAGACACAGACACAGTTTGACATTTCCATATTCCTATTCTGCGTGCTGCCAACAGCCTCCAGAAGGATCTCAGATGTTTCCCCAACCTGTAGAATCTCATTAGGAGCAACACACACAGACATCTGCGTACACACTTGAACATACAGCATGTGTTCGAGTGCACATCTGCGCACACACTACCTGTGGAGAAGAACAGATGCTCATATATATGCAAGTCTGTACACTTTCACCTGCAGGGACACACACATAGTACATGAATAGATATCCATACATTAAGGCTGGCAAAGGCATTTAAGGTCACATTTATGTCTTCAAATACACACAAACAAAATTGATTTTGAATGCAACTCTTTGATAACAATGATGGAAATGCAACTGAAGCACAGTTGCTAATCTACCTACATTCATCTTCTCTCTATTCTGATATAGATTGCCTCTTTCACTCCTCTTTCAAACCACCTCTTCGCTGTCCAAAATATGTACATATGCACATGTACATCTCACAGACATACATATGAATAAATCAGTGCAACTCTAAGCAAATATAAATAAATGTGATGAATGAGGACACAATGAATAACTACAGGAGTATACAAACAAATACATTTGGCCCATCAGCTATTCCTCATGCACCAGCAGCCCACCCTGTGCATCGGGCAGAGGGTCAAGAGCTTTGAAGTCAATAGACTGAGAAGAGGCACAAATGAGGAAGGTTTGACTTCCTCCAAATCTTTTGTAGAAAGGAGCAGTGGTGTCTCATGTCAATGCTGCAAAAGTTCACTCAGATCTATCTATCTATCTATCTATCTATCTATCTATCTATCTATCTATTCATTCATTTATTGCAAACAATGGCAATTATGTACAAACTCTGATTTCTCTAACACATGCACATACAGTATGTAGTTTGCAGTTCACTGAGTTTACTGCAAAAAGGCAACGAGGAAACGGCTTAAGAGAGGGTGAGGTATGCAAGGGTCAAAACTGGAGAAGACAGTCCGAGCAGGCAAACAAATCCAATTGGTAGGAAACAAAAATCAAAAGTCATGCAGCAATTGTCCAAACACATTGGGAAGACACAAGAAAAAGGCAGGAAGTTTTGAGTTTTGTTTCCCAAAGGTCAAGTGAGCAAGAGTGTAAGAAAGCTCTTTTTTTTTTTTTTTTTTGCATAATTTGTTTTTTGAACCTTTGGTTTGGAAGAGGACAAGGTCAACTGTGAATTCAAGGAGCACAGAAACCAGCATGCCAGCATTCATTTGGTAGCCCATGTAGCAAAATCTGTGAATTATATAGTTTGAGACTTTTTTTTTTCCAGAGATCAGACTTTGTTTCTTGATGATTGGTCGTTTTTTGTGTCCATTTTTGTGGAACAAAAATCAAGACTCATTGTTAAAGAAATTACTATTATACTTATTATTGTGAACTCCACATGCAGAAAAGCAAAAGGAAGGACAGGTCTACCCTCAACCCCCAACTTGTGCCTGTGGACCTTGGTTAAAGATTTGCTCTAGCTGGAGCGCTGCACACAAACGAGCACACAGACACCATAGTTTTCCAGGTTAGCTTACAGTTCCGCAATAGGTTGCAGTTTTAAGGAGGTATAGTCTCATTTATTTCACCAAGCTATTTTCCCCAAGCACGAGCAGACAGACAAAATGTTGGGGAGTTGTTTAGACCTAACCGGCATTCTGATAATGAGAAAACATATAGCTGACAGGTTGGGGGATAGAGGCAAACATGAAAAAGCAACAAGAGACATGGAAGAGGGAGGCTGCAGATTAAACTCAGTGGAGTGTACAACGGAGAACAAACTCGTTACGTGTCAGAGAGAAATGGGAGTGACAGAGATTCAGCGGGGAGTCACAGAGTCTCTGTATGGGAGAACCAGAGATGGCCTGCTGTAAAGCATCACAAACACCCACGATCAGACTGACTGATGGGCACAAAGCAGGCTTTGGTTGACTTAGCTTGGATTGGAACAGCTTTCAATTATTGGGAGTGTTGTGCTGGCTTTTGGCCTGCAGGAGACACCCTGCGGACCACAGGAGGATACAGGACCTCTTATTGTTCAACAGCCAAGACTGAGTCACTGCTGGATTCAGCTTGATCCATTGCCTCTTTGTGTCAGCGTCGTTAAGAACTTCACTGCAGTCGAGGCGTTTTGCAGACTCACTAACGAAGGCAAGTGAGATGCAGAGTAAAGTTGGTCTTATTTAAATAAAGTTTATACATACATTAGCTACATTTACATACATTTGAAGCTTTGATATTCATTGTACACTTCAAGGCAAAAAGGAGAAGTTGACACACTCGTGCATGGGTGAGTGTGTTCAGAAAGAATATTTAACATATTTCAATGTAGCCATTTGAAGTCGAAAAGAAAAGCAAGTCTCAGAGTTCTGGGTTGGCTGGTCTGCAGCAAGCAAACAGAACAATGGAGAAATGCATTGGAAGAAAGAAAAGAGGGAGCGCTGATGTAAACCCAATCATCTTTGTGCTAATTGCATTATGTGTTCAGTAAAAACATCTGAAGAAATGTCATCAACAACAGTTTCATTATTTATATTATATCTTTTTCTACTGCAAGCAGAAAACACTAACATTATTCACTTTAATTGAGGCTGAGGCAGAAACAGTAAACCCAAAACCTGGGCACACAAAACCAGAAAAACCCACATCTGTAGCTGCATGTCTGGACATCACTAGGACATCTCTTGAAAAAAGCTGATAATATCACTGTAAGCTAATAACACCAAACATATAAAGTTTGTGTCCAGCTGATGAATTTAAAGAGCTTTTACATCTACTCTGTTTGGTTCACTTAAAACAAACCCAGGTGCTTTTGTCCAGTTAGTGTATTCGGTTGGTCTGGTAAGATCACAGCCAGTCAAACTTGGATGTAGTCTGCTTGAAAAGGAGGGTCTCAGTCCACTTCCAAACAGACTTTTGAGTAGTTTGTTTGTTGCCTTAAAGCAAACAGACCAAGTGCAGTATTTTTAGACAGTAGACATGTGATTTTAGCACGATTCCAAAAGCTAAACTACGATTAAATCCATCTGCTGATCATGAAGTGGAAGCACTTTTTTTTTTTTTTTTTTTTAAATAAGCAAGCCTCTTTTCCATCCTGCCTGGCTGCTGTGTGATTATGTGTAATATGGATTTGCTAATAATAATGATGACGACAACAATAATCCATTATTTCTTTGTGAGGACGCAAATATAGACATAAGAAGCATTAAAGTGCCACATGATCTGCTGTCAGTCGCCAGAATTTGCTTTTCCCACGTTGGTCCTGATGATGCAGTATGACAGTCAAATAAGCTGTCTAATAAATTAGCATCACTGGCCTCATTGAATTATAAATGACCGTTTTGGAATCAAAAGCATGAGTCATTGTTAATTATATGCCTCCCTTTATCTTCTCTCATAATCGTTCAAGTTAGCTTTGTCTAAGGCATGATTTGGTAAAGTATGACTATTGCAGCTGTGCAGCTCTTTTCTTGGTTTTGTTTTTTTTTTAATCATAAACTAGCCACTTTACATTGCTACACTAGCGCATTAGATTGTCTTCACGCCACATTCCCCATGCATTTCATGGTAATGTTCCCCATGAATACAGCCTGGAAGTAATTACAACGAGTGCAACTGCGTTCAAATGAGCCCCTCCCTCTAGACTTCATTAAATTTCTTACTATAGTTAAATATAGCTGAGAGTAACATTTGACACAAGGTGATTATTGAGTGGAATTGCACTTAAGTGTGTTTATCCTCATGAACTTCATTTAAATACTTTACTGCACTTGAATGAACTTTCTGCTGTTTTAACCCCCATGTGACATGCAGAAAAATCACTGGCAAAGAAGCTATTAGAAAAAGAGCAACCAATTGAGATGTTTCTATTGTTATTCAACAACTGTAAGACCTCTGAGAGAAGAGTTGACCCCCCCTTGTTGGCTCACAGAAAATGGAGGTTAATGATAATTGAATATTTGAGGAGGAAGTTGAATAACAACAGCTATAGAACACCAGCAATTGGAGGGTCGAGGGTGGACAATGGAGGGAAATTAGCTTTTTCTAATAGGTAATTACATATAGAATAACTCACAAACGGACCCACATTCATCACGAGTGCACCTGTCAACGTGTCTCAGTTTATTTTCACGGCATACTTTAATTACGATACATTATTTTCTTTCCGTATTGTTCCCTTCAGACTCATATTATCCTGCTGCCAAATTGCATGAGTGGAAACTGGTACTGTGAATAAAGCTTGAAGCAGTACATTGTCGGGTGTGCTGCTTTTTTTTGAAAGTGCACATTGAGGGGGGGGGGAATCACTGTTAAAAGATGCATTCTTGCCTTTTAGTTCTAGTCTGTTTCATGCTGACTTGACTGGAAATGAACCAAACTGAAAAGGTGCAAACATGAAGTCAAATGGACTGTCTGATAGTAAGTCACTCACTGCGTGTTACACTGCCTCATCCATTATTCATTTTGTCATTATGTCACACAGAGCTTCCCAAAAAAGAGGAGGTTGTGATCATTATTGATCAAGACTGTAAATAGACCTCATAGTGTATGGCATAAATGATGATGGGCAGGTGGATAAACTGGCACAGTAGCCATTCCATTTCTCTAGAAAATCTGCAAAAGAAAATGTGATTTAATGGTGTTTTCATCCACTACTGTGAATATTAGGAGTTGGGAGCAAGAAGAGAAACAGCTGGTGGCAACAATTCTCCTTTTGTGTTTTCTGTCTGTAACTACTGTGTGTGATTTTATCCATGCTGCTGTTTTAATCTCAATGGGACCCTGCTGGCTACGGAAAAAAAAAAAAAAAAAATCTGCAGTCGTTACCATTAAACCATTGCAGAAGACGACGGCGCAACAAGAGAACATCATCAAAAGAGCGGCAGTCAAACGTCAACGGATAAAAACAGTGTTGAAAACATGATGGAAATATGACACGTTTGTTTCATGTGTTATGTTGACAAGGTTGCAGTCTCCTCGTAGCTCCACACAGATCTGAGGTTTCGTCTGATGCTATTTTCCATCTCTTCAGTGAAGCAGAAGCTTTGATGGATGTTTTAGCTGTGTATTTCATATATCATGTCACGACTTCATTTCAAGTCTGTTTGCATAAAAACAGGTGTCATGTACTGCAGGAACACTGGGGGAATAGGTGCTGCTTGGCAGTTCACTCACTTTTTAATGAGGAGCTTTCAAAATCTATAGAATAGGACACAAACACATCACATCTCTTTTTGAAGTACTATATGAGGAATAATCCCCACACTCACACTCTAATGTGCACAAATGGTACCACGATTATCAAATACTCTTGCATAAATGTATTGGAAAAGCCCAGCTCTGAGCTTTCAACAATATCACACAGTCTTCATCACCACCGTTTCCAATCTGTATAGGCTTAAAATTAAACATGTGACAAGGCTCAGTCAGGATTTGAACCCAGATGCAGGACACCAAGGCAATAAGTTCAAAATGAAAGTCTTTATTGAACAATGTGCAAAAATCAAAACCACTCCAACGAGGTAAAGGCAAAAACGTGGTGTAACTAAAAATCACTCTGGCGAGGAAATAATCAATCAAACAAACAAAGTAATAAACTGAAAATCACTCTAGCTTGGCAGAGGAAAAACGAGGCAGAATAGGCAAACCTGGTATTAAACACATGGATCATGGGCACGAGTTGACGGACACGGCAGACACGACAAACTGGCACAGGACAGGGGAAGACGCGGACGTTAAATACACAAGGTAAGGGGATCAGGTGGAAACAATCAGGGAGGGGCAGACAGTCACACCGGTGGGAAACACAGAAGGAAGGGCAAGCTACCTGAAACGACAAGGGAGATGGTTACCAAATTAAAACAGGAAGTGACCAGACAACATGAGACGAGACATAACTGAAAAAGTAACTTAACGTTTCTTTTTGGATGTGACAACATGCATGTAAACAGAACCATCTCCAATAAAAACAGAGTTAACTCCATCAGAGTGTTTGTCAAACTACTAATCCCAAGGTCAATAATAAACTCCCATGATTATTAGGACTGATTTCACATAATGTTCTGGTCTCTGGTCTAATGTAAGAATATCTGCACTTAGTTAGCATAACATCTGTCAGTCAGCAGTTGTGTGAGTGAGGCAATGCATGCTGGGACTTTGCGTCGCAAAATATTTGGCCTGGGAATCTGCCAGCTGTTGGTCAGCAGTCTCTTCAATCTATTGGCCCACGGTTTTCTCCACTTACAAACAACATACAACAAAGTCCAATTTTGGCTTCTTCCTTCCTGTAGTGAACAGATGTGTCTAAAAACCACGCATAAACGGGGGACGTAATATAAAGAGTGACAAGCTCCACGTTGGATGGATGTTGGACTTGGTGGATGGGCCTGGGGTCAACTGACGAACAAACACAGGACTTCCACCCATAATGGATTCAACATAATGTATTCAACCCATGCATGCAATATAACTTGATGTACTAATTTTAATCCAAGCCACAGTCTTTTTCTAAACCTAACAAAGTTGTTGTTACTCTGACTTAATCAAACTGTGACCATTTCATGTTAACAACATATTTATTTTTGTCACCAAGATGAAGAAGGTGACCTGACAATGGATCTGCTGCCCTGCAGGAAATCTGCTTCAGTAAACGCGAAGGACTTGTGTATGGCCTGCATGAACACAGTTTGAAAGCGTAAATCATGTTATGTGTATGCAGAATGATGAGACTGTGTTCATATAGTAGGGCCCTATAAATTCCGTTTTATTTTTTCCCAAATTCCGTTTTTTCCATTTTATTTTTTTGGAATACCTTTTTTTTTTACTTTTTACCCATATTTCACCACAAAAGAGTGTGTTTTAATAATGTTTATGAATAAAATGCACGCTAATTAAATAGAAATGACCTTACATTCATTGAGGCAACACAATAGTGCACTTTTCCTCAATACTTTATTGCTGCTTCATGCAACACAACAATGCACCAAGTACTTGAAATAAAAAAAAAATTTCCAGTGAAAACAAATGCCATATTAAAAAATAATAATAAAGTGCTCAATTAGTTAATCAATTAATTTTTTCTTCAAGTAAAAATATGCTTGACTTAAAAAAAAAAAAAAAAAAATTCCGCTTCTAGTCAACAGAGTGTTGACAAAATGTATAAAATAACACGTCGCCTGACACATAGACGGGTACTGCTCAGGTCTGTATTCAGGCGTTAGCGTTGTATTACGTAGCTTTTTAGCAGACGGGGGGACCGCCATGTTTTCATGTGGTTTGAAAAGGGGCAGGGGGCAGGGGTTGTGTCACATTGATTTTCAACCCCCGGGAACGATTGCCCATGTTTATGTTCCTGTCTCTCATGAAAACAACATTTCCGCGATATTCCACATTAAAAATAAATTCCGTTTTTATTGTCCAATTCCGCGATTCCGTCCGCGATTCCGCGATCGCGGAAATTATAGGGCCCTAAGTTAGGTTGGCTGGCTGGTATAGGGACAGGTTGCTGGACAAAGACAGATTTAAGGAAAAAGCTAATGCAGCACATGAAAGACATAGTCATTAAGAAGCAAGAAACCAGAGAGCTCAATTGCACTCACTCACTTGTGAGTCACATAAAGGGTGCGTCAATTGCTATATTGTGGGTGTACTCTGGGTGTAATAAATCTGTAATAAAACTTTAGGTAAAGTGAAAGTAACCATTAGTGACAGTGAAAGGTTTGGCCACTACACAAGTATGAAAGATCAATGAGGTATCATAAGGGTCTAATGAGATTTCACAGGTACCATGCAGGCCATTTAATCCCCATTTAATTTTGCCATAAAAATCATCCTTTTCTAATGGGCACATTTGTACTGTGTAAACAAATGCGTATGCCAGTGACTCAGTTGTTTGTTTTCAGACAACAGTTTGGCTCCATTCGTTTGTATTAACCCAGACTAACATAATTATGTAGACGAATGAAAGATCAGTCTCAGTGTGTGCGTGTGTGTGTATGTGTAGAGAGAGAGAGAGGGGTAGCGTGGGCGGCCACATGGGTGTATGCATGCATGCGATGGTGGCCGACTGTAGCTGTAAAACCCAGCTGTGATGGAGGGATGTGTCTGGACCTTAATTGGCATAGTGGATTTCTGGAAACTTTTCAGTTCTTGACTGATACCTGGTGTTGCTTACAGAGAAATTACTTCAGTTATTAGTTATTTAGAAAACATTGTTCCATTACAGTTTCTTTAAATTCAAAGCTTTATTTATTTCATTTTACTTTATTTTTAAGATATTTCCAGTGACGTGTGCCCACCTCCCTTCTCTTCCTTATTGAATTTCTATTCAAATGACCTATTTTGCATTTTCATACTCTGCACATTATAAAACACATTATTTGAGATTAGATTGGTTGAAATAGGACAAATGTATATATAAAAAGTTTAAAAGACAGAAGGCATTTAATGCATCATTATATTCTTTGTAATGCAAACCTGCTTGCATTGACTTCTATCACTTAGACCAACCAGCTGTGATGTGTATATATTTTCCAGCAGGAGTTTAGAAGTTTATATCCAGTACATAACTGGTTAGTCAAATTTTGGCCACATACTGAAGCCATTATACCATGGAAGAGATGGAGTGTAAATCATGTGCAGTGATTTGAATCTCGCCTTGAACAGAAGTGCAGTTACTGTCATAAGAGACAGTCACTAGTGTTACATCATGTGTCGCCATGTGACCCAGAGGTCAACAGAGGGGTAAATTGAAATACCACGTCACTCTGTTCTGTTTGCCAGTAGGAAGATGCCTCCTCACTGTATGTTGGGACACTGTTGATGATTATGGTTAGTGCAGGGATGGTTAAAAGATGGTCCTGTCAGTAATAGTAAATGGACTGCATTTATACAGCACTTTTCTAGTCTCACTGACCACTCTAAGCACTTTACAAGGAAGCCAACATCAACCCATTCACACAGACATTCATACACTGATGGCAGATTGGAAGGAGCCACCTACTCATTAGGAGCACATGCACACTACAACATCAATGGCACAGCCATCGGGAGCATTTCGATGGCTCACTATCTTCATCATACAGACTACAGGGGCCAGGATTCAAACCACCAGCTTCCTCATGGTTGCTTTGTTTTTTCTGCTTTGACATGTAAATACATGTGACATGGTAAGGTTTCTTTGAATAGCGTGAAGGAGTGACTCTGCTGCAGGAGAGCCTCCAATGGCTGAGACTTTCTAATGACTGTACTCATTATATTTTCAGAAGAATATGTCTGTGGTAAATCTCTGCTTGCTCCTGGGGGGGGGGATCCGGCCTGTCCTCAGGGTTGGTCGTCACCATGTCTCCTTCTCGGTCTGTCCCGGGTTGGGGCTGCCTCCTCGGGGCTCCTTGCTGGGCTCCTTGGCGGGGGTTGCTGGGCAGACTTTTGGGCTCTGCCTAGGCCTATCCCTTCTCCTGCTGGTGATGGTGGTTGGCACTATTGGCTTTAGAAGCACTGTAATCCTGTCTTTTCCTATATTTGCTTGCTTGTTTGTTTTAGTTTGTTATTTCTATTATTACTACATTTTCAGACTTGTAGTCTTCAGCTTTAACTGATGCTGAGTCAAGTGGCATCACTTGAGGACATTCATCAGATTTCCCACAGCTCCCTCTGAGACACAAAGGGCTTTTCACATATACATTTGTCCTTAGCAACTGTAGAATTTCATATGTCAAATCTATCAAGAATCCCTTTAATACGACAAGTGTTAAAATTGTGATCTGTGTTGTTGCAAAAACACAACAATCCATAC
Organism: Centropyge bicolor; assembly: GCA_037975185.1. Classification (NCBI taxonomy): domain Eukaryota; kingdom Metazoa; phylum Chordata; class Actinopteri; family Pomacanthidae; genus Centropyge; species Centropyge bicolor. The sequence continues at coordinate 11,684,985 of JBBMOC010000002.1, forward strand.
ATAGTAGTTTAAACTGAGCGCATTCCCTGTGAGTTTTGTAAGCCCTGCTTGTGCAGACAATCTTTGGATGATATCACTTTTACATTCTCATGAGTTGTCTTTTCACTCGCTCAAATGTCAACCATGTACCAATTTTCCATCCGTACATCAGCATAAGATGATAACAACCTTGGCTGCACCCTGTACTTCTTGTGACCAAGTTTATATCAGCGTATTTGATGATTGCAAAGATGGCAGTGATGATACACCCTCACACTTGAGCGGCTGGTACATATTGAGCTGTAAAAAGGCCAGCAGGCTTGTCCTTGGATCAAGGCGCTAGCCCGTGCAATTTAATGGCACATATACCCATCCTGGGTTTACAGTGTGTTTGTGAGTGAGAGAGAGAGTGTGTGCATTTTAATGGTACCTATAACTTGTGAAGGAAGGAGCGTAGCAGAGGTGAGTGGAGCGAGGTGAAGGATGGTGTTAAAGCCAGAAGTTCAATGCAGGCACACTCTCAGCAGTGAACAAAGGGTTTCTTATTCTAACCCAAAATCAATTACAGTTTAAAATGACAATTAAAAATGGTTGTCAGAGGTGCAAACTTAAATCTATCTCATCCGATCACCTTCTTCTGATCACAGAATGAGTAATAGATTAATGAACTAATTAAAGAAAATCAAAATAAGGAACCAGATCCAGAGAGCAGGAACACTGATGCTGCTGATGAATGCTTTATTTTTCAGATGGTGCGAGCACAACAAAAATGGCCTTTTCTCGACCTGATGTTTTTGCTTGTCATTGAAGGAAAGGTCTTTAATAATGTCTCAGTTCCATTACACGTCACATGTGACCCAGCATGAACAATACCAGGGTCACCTGGAACTGGAACACGTAAATTGAAAATATTTGTTGTGTCATTGCTTGCATCTGTGCTGTTCCTTGACAGGTCAAAATGTCTGCCAAGAAAAGTGTCTATTTGAATTCAGTCATGATGTGCAGGTGCAGAGAGCAGTGAGAGTCTGAATCACAATAGGTTTATTGCCATTTAAGTTTTCACATTTGAGGAATTTGCCGTGGTGTTTTGGTGCATAACAGGTCTCACGTCTTAGTAAGCTCGACTTGTACTTTTTCCCCATTTTAGCTAACACTGACAAAATATGGCTAGTTTGCTTACACACTAGACAAGTCAAAGAGACAACAGCCACACACCCGTACTTTAAGGTCAGAGGTCATGTTCTATCATATCATGCACATTCAGAGAGAGAGAGAGAGAGTTAGATGTTAATAATGATGATGTCACATCATCTCTCGACTTCAACTGATTTCAGAAACGCTCTCATCTGATCTGATTTTATTCATTTTTTAACACTTTTATGTTATGAAAAACCACAAACTTTGACACCTGGCTGCCCAGTCCACCCAGAGTGTTGGAGCCCCTTTTGAGGGGATACTAGAGGGGTGGAATCAATGCCAATACAAACAGGCCACAGTGCCCCCGCTGTTTCTTCAAAATATTCAAATGAACACAAAAATGTGTGTTCAGTCAGGCTGATTGGGCCCAAGGTGGACACAACCGTGGGCCAACTACACCCTCTGCCGCCTTGCTGGTTCTGCTAAATAATCAGTGATAATTGGAGGTGTTGATATGTGGCTAGTTGTTTCCCCCTGCTTCCAGCCTTTAGTCTGAGCTAGGCTAATTACACCCTGGCTCTAGCTCTGCATTAAATGCACAAGCACAACAACTGTAATTGTCTTTTCATCTAACCCTTGGAAAGAAGTGAGTTTGGACATTTTCCAAAGTGTTGAACTACTCCTCTGATTTTTTTTTTTTTCTTTTGTGTGTGTGTGTGTTTGATTTGAATGGAGCTGCTGTGATGATGTAAACATTGTCAGTGATGAAGTGGAGATTTTGGAGAAAAACAAAACTGTAATGTTTTTAATTCCTCCATATTAAGTTAACTAATACTAAAAAGATAATTCTTTATTGATCCCTTTTGACTTCCTGCATATAGTAACCTCATCTTCTTGATGCTTTTGATGATAGAACTAAGTCATCGATGAATGAATCGCACTCTAACCTAAGAACAGCATTTTCATAAAAAGTACAAAATACGGAGGGACACTAATTGTACGAACACAGCTGTGATTATTCACACTGTGCAGAGAGAGCTGGACATGCCAAATATGCCTGAGTTTGCTGCCAGGAGTGTGCAGGATACTGATGTTCATTTAAATTTTCTGGATGATGGTGTTCATACTTTGAAATTTTCCTTTATTGCTTGCTGCTGCTCGGGGTCACCAAAGTGCAACGCTGCCGAAAGCAGATTTATACAGCAACTAGCCTAATGTCCTCTTCATGCCTTCTCTTCTCCTGTGCACTATCCTCTCCCATCTTTCCTTCCTCTGTATAATATGTCCACTGCATGCATCTAAACAAACTCTGGAGGCTTCCTATCATAACAGTGGCCAAGACTTGACACTCCATTAACTGCAGAATTGTTGTAATCTCATTTCCTTATTTGTGAAAGGCAGAGGCAGCGAGGAAATATTTGTTTACGGCAAACTAGCTTTGATAATCATTTTTTATTGTGTTATTTCTCAGTCATTTACAATATTGCTAATAGGATGTTTCCAAATTTCATGAAAGTGGCATTAAACAAAGTGACTCTTGCTTCTTGTTCCACTCCTGATCTCGCCATCCATCTCACTTCTGTCCCTCTTTTCTCATTATTCAGAATCTGCTTCCACGTTCTCTCCCTCCTCCAGTCCTTCCACTCTTTCTTTCATCATTGCCTTTGTTACTGCCTGCACTGTATTTGTAATTTTCAGGCCCTTTCTTGTTTCCTTCTCATCTCCCCTCTCATTTCTCTTCTCTAATCTTTTCTGCGTTGTCCTGTTTCATTCGTCTCAAATCAAATTGATGTAGATGGGTCTCCGCCCTCGCGTGTAGCGCACTTTTGCTAGAGGTGCTCATTGTGGAATCTTATTGGATGAGAGAAAGTTTCACGTCGTTACATCACATTTTGAAAAGATTTCTTGCAGTATGGTGGGCAAGATGCACTGTGTATGTGTGTGCATGTGATATTAATGATTGTCTGCTTGAAGTATTTGCATGTTTGTGTAGAGGAAGAGTGAGTTTGCAAAGGCAGATAAACATCATTCTTAAGACAGTTGGTTTAGGAAAATAAATTAAAACAGAGATGGTTTTGCAGCTACACCCTTCAAATAGTCTCCATATATTCTCATTTTATTGTACATACACATGCACACACAAAGACTTGCTGTTGACCACTAACTATAAAATATAGTGCAAGGAATCAGTTTTTACAGATAAGCCATTGTTAGTGATTCTGAAACCTCATTAGAATTCACAATGACATCTGTGGCTATGATCAACTGAAAATCCAGCCTTGGAACAGAAGGTTTCTCAAGTGTGTAGCTCGCTTTTTTTTTCTTTCCCTTTTCCAAATACCAATCTAATAATGATGTTTATTCAATAATGTTTTTTAGCGACCTTTAATGAACACCACCCCAGACATTCGCAGACTAAATGTCACGGCTCGAGAAGGGACAAGTCCACGAGCGAGTCGAGGGGTTGCGGTTGGTTCAGATATGCCTGCAATAACAGCAAGACAGAGAGGAGCAAACATGGAACAGCTCAACTACAAAGCTGAACAAAAGCATTAGAGGAGAGTGAGTTTTTTGGATATGGAACAAATGGTTTAAAATCACAGAGCTCTTCAATTTCTTATGGCAAGCAAAGTAGTGGATGCAGCTTTATCTTAAATATAGAATGCAATCTCCAGGAGCATGATTGATTTTTTTTTTAGAAAGACAGGTGAAATTAATGCCAAATGAGAAATGATAATGAGTCACAGAACCAAGTTGAAGATGTGCTATCCTGGTATTGACATCTCTACACCTGAAAAACAAATGATAGTAAAACACCATCAGCCTTAGCTGTGCTTCGTGTTTACTGCTAATTAGCAAACGTTAGCACACATATGATGGTGAACATTGTAAACAATCTACCTGCTCAGCATCACCATGTTAACATTATTACTGTGAGCATATTAGCACACTGGCATTTACCATTTAGTTCATAGCATCATGTGCCTTATGTTCAGCCTCTGAGAGAAGGTAGCATGGTTCAGACTCTTCATCTTGTTTTTCTGCCATCAGAAGAAATGCATTGGAAAAAAAAAAACCTTACATTCATCATGCTTGAAGCTTGACGAGAGAATATTTTTATTTAGTCCCTTAGGTCCAAACTGTAATCTCAACAGCTGTTAGATGGGTTGCCATAAATGTGATACACATTCATGTTCCCCACTGGATGAACTGACTTTGCTGATCCCATAACTTTTCATTGAGCGCAATCATAAGGTTTTATAGGTAGGTATAGCACTTAAGTTTGATAGGTAGTTGCACTCCACCATCTCAAGTCTTGCACCATTTACAGCCCCCCTTTTTTTGTTAATCAACCAACACTGAATGATTTGAGACAAAATGCTGAAGAAACAAAATTGACGTTGTTCACAAATTTGAAAAAACTGACTGACCTTCCAGCTGTCACCACTTGTCAGGGTGCAGAGAGTTCGTTTATTCATGCAATATCTGAGATTTGCAGTGATAATTCATGCTCTTTCAAGCCTCATATTGCACAAATGTTAAAGCTTGGCTTTTAATGTAGAAATAGGTCTTACTGTTCGTTTGAGGCGAAGGAAAAAAAAGCCTCTGTCACAATTATTTCTATTTGTGATTATTGAGACATTATACACAAACATGCCTCCTCTCAGTGACTCCACTGTTCAGTTTCTGTTTATCATGGAGCCCTGAGGTTAATTACATGACTGGCTGCAGTGACTATATATAGACTCATCCATTGGTACATTCTAATTTATAAAGCCATTCTTGGTATTTGTCTTACTGGTAGGGAATGGGAAGCTTTCAATTGTCTACATAAGATTTGACAGTGTCATAATATTCAAATTTGCCACAATATATGTTAATGTACAATATATAATGTGGTCTGCTGCATTTGTTCAATTGTTTTGCATCATGTATTTAGTTGTTTAGTCATAAGTTAAGAAATAAGGTGGGCAAAATAACATGAATCATTATAAGTTCAGGGACCCCATTGTGTAAAGTCATGTGACTCATATTACATCTCCTTTCCATCATGGTTTGGAACACATTTTAGCACAGTGACGACAAATTACAAAAACAGGCCAGAATACATCATCCAAGAAATAAGGTGGACAAAATAACATAAACACCTCTTTACATTTACAGAACAGATGCTTCTGATATTAAAGGAGGGAAGTAAAAATGCAACCAATAAACTTGAAAGTTGATAGAAACTCTGGGAGGTAGTTCTTACCAGATGTTGAAAATATGTAAATATCTGTCTCGCCATGATGCAGAAATCATTTTGATTCCTCCCAAGCGTAACTACGTTAGTAAGTTGTCTGTGGGAGCAGGGACATTTTGCTAGTAATGCTATCTGTCACATATATTTGCGTTGAATTTAATGACTTCAGGGCATTTCACGATTTTCATTCAAAGCCATGCACACTTTGCCTCAATCTGTGGGTGAATCAGGCCCACTGACTGTCCACTGCGTGTTCACGTCCTGCAGGCTAACGTTTGGCTGACTGCCTGATTCCCTGCCTTCACCAGCTTGGCATTCTCGTCCTGTGACAGCATGACACGTTGTGATGGGCTGTGACAGCTATGCTAACATTTTCTCCCACTCTTGGAAATTATTCTGTTTTCTTTTTTTTTCCGAGCTTGAAGGGATAAGTGTCCCTTTGTCAATTTGGTCTTGTCAGAGTCTTTTTGCCAAAATGTGACTGTATGTGGAGAGACAGTCCCAGACACATTTCCTTGATTGCTGTGACCGAGCGAAAATTACCTGCGAAATACCTATGAAGTCTTCTGTAAATGATGTCAACAAAGAGGAAGTTGTTGTCATGTTTCTTGGCAGAGAAGCAGAAAGGAAAAGAGGATTTGGAGCTGGATGACGTTGCAGTGTATGCGGACATTCACCCCCATAATCTGTTGTTTCTCTCTGCGTATGTATGTGTGTGTCCCTCCCCACAATCCTCTGCATGACAGCCAAGTCATACTGCTGAATGACACTGTTGTGTGAGTGTGTGTAGTTTCTAGTTCTCACTAGTCATTTTTTTCCCTGATTGCAGTCATGTGAGGTGAAGCACATTTGTCCTCCATTTCAGCTACAGCTCAGTCTGCCCACGCACACTTTCATGGCCAAAAGCCCTCATATTAATGTAATTCATCAAACAAGAGAATGAGGGAGGAAAAAAATAGTGGATTAAAAAAAGCTGCACAAGCCATTATAAGGTCAGGGATCCCATTGTTAAGTCATATTACACTGTAAAAAAAAAAAAAAAATCATGTTATTTTAATCTGTAATTGGAGACCATACCTGTGGGTTGGAACATGTTTTAGCACATTGAGTACTGATCAGTTCATTTTCCACTAGCTTCATTTGATTTTCTCAGCAGCAGATGGTAACTGGAAATGCATAAAAAGGCATTATTTGCTGAGCCAAATGAAGCTACAGGAAAATTAACTGGTACAAGAAACATGTCCCCCACCTTCTGGACATATAACTACAGTCAAGTTCACAATAAGTCACTGACCAATCCCAACTGTTTTTTTCCCCCATCTTTATTGCAAATATGTCAGTCTTACAAACCTCTTTACGTCAGTTGTGAAGCACTACTATTACCTCTAAACAGTAGTTTGTAAAAGTTTGTAAAAACAAGTGGTGAAATACAATATATATATAATAAAATATTGAAAAATATGTAATAAAAATTAAAGTGCCACCAGTGATGTAAAAATCCAGCTGAACACAGAAAAAGTAAAAAGTTGACCAGATTTCTTCAAAGGTCCTGAATAGCAGTGAGTGTAATCCACAGTTAGGTTTGTAAAGACAATAGTGGTAAAATACAACAACAAAAAAATTACCTTATCTTTGGTCTGTACCACAAATATAAGAAGAATAAAAAAATATGAAACAATCATAGACGTCTGTTCTCCATCCTCTCAATGTGGATGGCTGACTTTGTGACCACCGTGCTGGGATCTTTTACCATGTCTGTGGCTGCGGGATCTGTGGTAATGTATCGAGCCATGACTGCGCTGGGACTTGGACCTGGCTGGACCTGTATCAGGAGACATTGTTGGGTTGATACCTGATGTTAGATCCATTTAAATTTTAATCAGTTGGCACTTATATAACTGACATAATATAGCACGTCATCTTGTTTCTTTAACTAGTAGTGAACACACCTTCTGGTGATATTGAAGAAACAGTCAAAATAAAAATCTTGAAACTTTTTTTTCAGTTGGTTGAAGTGCTCTTGTTGTACTAGTAGACTTTATTTATTTTGTTTTAGAAATATGGGATTTTAAACAAATAAGACTTGACAATATACAAACAGAATACTATATCCTAGAATGCAAAAGCTTTTCAGATTAGCAAATTAATCAGCAGACATGTCTCTGTAGTGTTTGTGCTGTGACTTCAATGCAATTATGTATTGTCGAAGTCACAAGCCTTGAATCTTTTGTTTGTCCTTTGTTTTGTTGTCATCTGCTCTGTTGACAAAGCCCCAAACAGCAGCTCATCTTGCTTTCTATTCATCTCCACAGTAAAATGCTGTGTGGGTGGGAGGCAATCCCTTTACATTTTTTATGGCTTTTCTCTAAATGATAAATCAATTTCCCAGACACAGAAAACTGTAAAAATCATAAATGAGGTTTCTTTATCATTTTGAAAGGCAGATGATAAAATGTAATAATAAGTGAAGCGCTGCGACAGCGGAGGTCGTTACCATGTGCAATGGACTGTTCACACACAGTATAACATTTTTACACTTCAGCTGTGTTTAAGCTAAAGTTCCGTCCTGACTGAAGCCCAAATTCTGGTGGAGTTGTCTTCTGTGCTAAATATAGCCACAGCTCACTGTCACTTTACATCATGTGTAACGTCTTATTGACAAGTGTGTGCTGTCAACTGGGGCCACTGTACAACTCCCTCACTTGTCTTTGATTGCCCATCCCCCTGTTTACTCATGTCCTTTTCCCCTTGTTCTCTACTGGAACAGAGGAGGCTGAGAATGCCCTACTAATATCTCTAAATACTGCAAGAAGCTCTCTCTTCAGTCAAGATATCCTTACTACTAATTACTATGACTACTACCTTACTATGACTACTACCTCATAATAAATACAAAGTAGGTCTTAACTAACTATCCAGGGTGAAATTCTATATATATTATATAGATATAATTAATAAATTAATGTGTCATCTGAGTTCGTTTTTTAATGATAGGGAGCTTTTGGGGGTTTGCTATTATGTTACATTTATTTATTTTTTTTATTTTCATTTTTATTGTAACCGACTTACTGCAAATTACAAACATGTCATGTTTGCCCATTTCAGTATAGACTGGTGACAACTTTCAATGTACTCCTTCTAACCTCGTGACAGGCAGTGGTTTCCAGTCATTTCAAACTGAGAATCAACTGGCAGACCGGCATAATATATGTCATCAAACCAAACACTGTGTGTCAGTAATGTGCATGCCAGGTGAAAAAGGAATAGGCTCCGAAAAACAGAAACTATCGAAAGATTCATTCTTTTGTCAGACAGGCAAGGGTGAAAAAACTGGTCAATTAATCCAAATAGTAAGATCAAAAAACAGGAATCCAAAAGACAAATGCAAGGCAAAATCCAAAACATGCGTAAACCATGAGGAATCACACTGGGAAGAGCGCAACCCAACCCAAAACCGTTATTATTGCTGATGATGTATTCACATGCAAGCAACACTGTAATTGTCACTGATTGAAGTGGACCTCATTGTGACAAGGATCCATATTGATGATTATATCTTTTGGATATTTTTTTTCTTGTGAATATAAAAAGGAATAATCTAATGTTTCAATAGAAATAACTTTGGTATAAACAAAGCTTTAGCTATTGGTGATATCTGATGAACAGTTGAATTATTAATGAGACGGCTGAAATTAATATACTTCATCTTGGACAAAGAGTCCACAGCTGAGCAGAGGATGTGTGAGCTTATGCTTCGGCAGCAGCACTAAATGCTCAATAGTGTCAGCATGCTGGCATGCTCACTACAATGTTAATTAGTAGAGATCGACCGATATGTTTTTTTCAGGGCCGATACCGATTGTTAGTAGTCAAGGAGGCCAATAACCGATATTTGGAGCCGATATTCATTTGCAGTAAAAGTGAAAATATTGGTTTCAAAATTTTGAATAATAAGAACTCCAGCACTTAACTTTGTTTCTATGCCTTTAAGCATATGTTTATTAAACATCTTAGACAATCAACAACAAAATCTGTGTATGCAAATTGTAACAAAAAGTGCAGGGAGCTTCGAGGTTCAGCAGTATCTCTTGTAAAGAGAGAACAAATGAGCAAAAGAGGATGGAGTAAAAATAAATAAAGGTATAGCAGAGTCGCTAACGGATGCAGGCGTGCTAACGGTGCTGAATGCAGGAGTTGTAGCTGTAGATCTGAGGCTGTCAAAAATCGTGTACTCTTCAGCCTTGAGAAAAATCTTGTGCTTAACCAGGTGCTTCCTCAGATTAGAAGTATTCCCACCGCTGGCCTTGCACTTCGCGTTACAAATACTGAGCGAGCGTAATCTGCATCGCATTTTGAAAAGTGGAGTCGTACCTTCGACCCCTATCAGCCATGCTTGCTTTTTTGACGAAACGCGGCTGCTGACGTCGTTACGCTCTTGTGCATGCAATGCTGTGTTCAAGTCCGGCATGGAAAATTGCTCCTTTTCTCGCAACACTTTCTCCTTACCAAAAATCGGCCCGGCCGATTATCGCCCGATCCCTATTAATTAGCTCATTAGCACTACTGAACAGAGGGGCCTGATGGGAATGTCACTAGATTTTCATGTGTTTGGTCATAATCTAAAGCACTGGATAGGAAAGGATCATCAAAGACATTACAATATATCCTGTTGGGAACATGAATGCGTGTACTAATCCAATCCAATAGTTGTCAAGACGTTTCACTGTGAACACAAAGTGTCAAACTGCTAGTGGCAATACATTCAAAATCAGAGGAGGACAAAAGTCTGTAGGATTCACCAGCATGAATGTCTGCACAACATTTTTTCAGTCTGTCCATTCAGTAAATGCCAAGATATTTTGCTGGATAATTGAAAATTCTGACCTGCTGGAGGCTACATGAAACATCAGGGGATGATCAGAGTCATTAGGATTCATCCTGTGGGGATCTCGAGTGTCTGTACCAAATTTCACAGCAATCCATCACACTAGTGGACGGCCGACAGTTTCGAGCCACACTGCTGGGTTGGCTAGAAACATGCAGGATCTTTTATTACCTCATAGTCAAAGCCTGCTGTCTCTCTTCGTTATCTCATATAAACATACCTGTAACTATCTTTGAATTGGCCAAAAATAGCACACTATCTGCTAAGTGCAATTAGCTGGTTGTAATTGGTTTAACAGTGAACTTTCGGGGCAGGAGCCTCTCTCTCTTTTATTTTGCCTCATTGTCTCGGTCTTAGCTTTCACTTAATAATGCCACAGCACCCATTGCCTGACGCAACTTTTACTTTCTCTCGCTGTCTCTCTGTCTGTCCTTTCTCTATGAGGCACAAGGACAGGATTAGTTCGAGTGCGGGAACAGATTTCAGAGTGATGCAGATGAATAAAAACATCAAAGACGCGCACATAAATATATAAAAATAAGCTGAATATGGATGAAATCCTGTGAGAGTAGAGGCACAGGGAGAGAATGACACAGACGGAAGGCAGCAGGCAGAGCAGGAAACAAAAAGTTATTAGGAACACTATATAACAATATATCAGCTGCCTTTGCCTATTAGATAAACTAACTTTTAAAATGTAGATAAAATTTTGATTTCTTTTTATTAACCCTGTAAATCCTGAATCATGAAATGATTGACAGAAAAGTCCAGTTCTTTGAAACTGGAGCCTTTAATGGTCCTTCTGAACAAACAAACAAACAAAAATTCAAATATCAATTTCCATATATGAGTTAAAATCTAAAATCTATATCTAACAAATTGGTCATTCTAGTTCCAAACAAGAAGATATTTTTATTTTTATTCAACTATTTATTATTGTTATTACTCTGTATAAGCTACTATCTGCTATCATGCAGCAATGAGAAGTCCACCAACAGAACTGGCAGGTGGAAGAGGAACACTTCATTTATTTTGGCTTATTTTGTGGTTCACTACCTTTTTATTTTACACACTGATGATGTAGGAGCCTCCAAAACTCATGTATCATATATGATACGTTCGGTGATATAGGGTTAATCATAACGGGTTCAGTAGCCTGAACTGGATTAATCATAAGGTAATAATAGCTATACTGACAAAAGGATTAATCAAATGAGGAGGCTGTCATTCAAATTTTGTCAGCCAAAGCATCAAATTATAGCAAGTTACAGTTTTACAAGCATGTTTCAAAACTGTATACCTGTCAACTGTGACAGAAAATGAGAAGAAATGAGTATAACCCCAACACAGGCCTTTCTACCCTTCACATTTACCCTCGTTTCTGCAAGCTGCACTGCTGTTGTCGTGGCAAATGCAAGTAAGGTCAAGACACTCCCAGACCAGACCAGAGTTTGACATGTTTTCCTTATGGTATAGATACATGACAATTGTTGCACTGGCAGCATCCTTAGCCATGCAAAAGAGGCAGTTTGCAGTGCACTGGGGTGTTGTTATTGAACTGGACTGGAACTGCTTTTTAACCATTCTAGTTGAGCTCCAGTCTCTATGATATTTGACCTAGAGAGTGCTGAAGTATCTTGACAGATATCGGATGAAAGAGGGGAAACACCCAGACACCACACTTATTTGATTGTCTTAGAAAAATGAAGATGTGGAAGACATTGGCCTCTCTGATTATCTGTCTCTTAAACAGATCTGACAGTGCGCACTGTTGTACTCCCAGAATCTTATTGCTTGTATTTATTACTTTGCACAGTGCATTTTTTGACCGGATGTTGAGGTTGCCAAACCAGCAGAGAAGAGAGAAGGTCATCACAGATTCAATGCATGATCTATAAAATAAGATCATCAGGGATTTGTCGATCTGAAATTTGGACAGTTTCCACAGACAGGACAGTCGTTGCTGGCCTTTTTTTTTGTAGGCTCTCTGAGTGGCAGGTAAAATTTAGCTTGTTATCCAGGATTGTCCCAAGATATTTGTACTTCTGAACTTAAATGTGATTGTCAGAAGAGGCAAATCTCTCTTGCAGCTCCAATTTGAGACAGAATTTGCAGAAATTGTTATTATACAAAACTTCATCATAGAAATTTCAGTGTTGATGTTCAACAAACTTTTTTTTTCAAGTAAACACCTGTTTTCTAGAACATTTGAATGAGAACAAAAACAATAATAAAAAAAAAATCTTTAATTCAACCAGACAATACACAGTTGCTGAAAAAAAAAAAAGAAATTAAAACTTGAATGTGAAGAAACACTTGTTCTTGTACAATGGAACAAAATAAATAAAACAAAGTAGTCAGAACTATATAAGAACACTTCAGAAACTCTCTTCTGCTGTCACTTGAAAGACGAAAACGTGACCAAGAAAAACAGCTTTTGACCCTTTGTATCTCAAGTTAGCCTTGAAGCATGGAACATCTGAAATTTTCTCTCTGTGATTGCAGAGTGAAAAAGAAATCCAAACTGCACTGGAGACGGTGTTAACATGATTGCCTCTCTCCTCTGAACCTGTGCATGCTCCCTTTGAGACGCCTTCATACAAACTTTATCCAGCACAGACACAGAACCAGGATCAGCACAGAAACTATAACAATGCCACACCAGTCTACAAATCTGCAATTATGTGTGGAATGACCAAATCATCAAAGAGCACACTGAATGCATCATAATGGCTGATGGTGATCGTGGGGGGGTGGGGGCGCTGTCGAGGAAACATATGTACAACTGTACATGTGCAGTAGTATCTGTCTATTTGTCTGTGGGTGCCGATATCAGAGAACAATAATTACCAGCATCTGTGGGCTGAAGCCTGTTGACACTCTCATCTCCATTAGTAACAGCAGGAGCTATTATGGCACACAGGCAAAACATCATGGCAGCTGTTGGGATACGCTGACACACGATACAGTAATTAGCTGCCTTTGCTGCAGACTCTCTGTGTGACACACGACAGTGCAACACCAAATCTGTAGTTATGAGATGAATGCTTTTGCAGAATTACTCTATAACAGTGAGACAAAATGAGGGAATGGAACAAAGGTCAGGAGTCACAGAGCTGCCACAGCAGCCTCCCTCAGCCCCATATATGATTTATAAGCTTCTGTATGTGCATGTTAAAGACTGATATGTCTGTATGGCTTATCGTTAAAACATTTATTACACTTGTATCTGACATTCTGAATTTCTTGAAACAGACTAGATACACAACGCCATGCCAGACAAACAACTGTAAGACAGACAATTCCGCTTTACACGCCGTCAAGAGATTGAGTTCGGAGGTTCACCGTGACCTCCAGCAGAGAACACAGACCACCTGAGGATGTAACGCTACGGGTTAGTCATACCTGGTGCACGCTCTGCATATCTCTCCCAGACCTTATATTAGAGCTTGTTCACACAAGTGCCTGCAGCAATAACAGCGGCTGCAAAAAAAAAAAAAAAAAAAAAAATGCACGATATGCCTGAGCTGCAGCCAAAATTTTGGAATTACCGAGGTCATCAATTCCCCTCACCAGCACGACCCATTTATTCAGGAAATTTAAACCGTAAACCAAAAATAAATATATCAGTGCCCTCTCCACACTGCCAGGAAAACAAGTCTGGCAGAAATGGTAAAGCCTTTATCTACTCACAGTATTATTTGTGGGACCAGTAATAGTGGTAGTCTAGAAGTACTGGAATCAGCTTCTATAGAATGTAAACTCTCCCATAAAAAAGCTGCAGTTGTAAAATGTAGGTGTACATATGGTTAGTATGTGTTTTTCTTTAGAGAGCCTTTGGTCAGGATGTACAAAGTGAGCTGGCAAAATTAACTTACCAGATATATAATACTAATACCAAATGCCAAAAAAGTACTGTTATTATTATTATTATTATTATTATTATTATTATTATTATTATTATTATTATTATTATTATTATTCACCTGTTTTCATCACAACATACAAATATAACAACTTTAACAAATCACATTCTGAGATATCAGGTCAGTTTACTTTGAAAGGAAACTGGAAAAAAAAGATGATGTGTTGTGAAAATAATATAATGTTTAGCTGTGATGAAGGTTCATGATGTCAGTGTCTGTGCATGGATGATACACAAACAGCTCATTATTTTTAATTGGCTCCACCTATTCAGTCTGTTAACACTGCTGCATGTCAGCCACCACTGGCACTGTGAAAACAGGGCTGCTTTCACAGCAGACATTCTGACATGGCATAAGAGGGAAAACACAGGTGTATTTAATGACGTTAATGATGGCTGCATTCCATTCAGCTGCACCAGTTCTAAGGTGCTGGCTCGTTAGAATGGCTTGCTGGGACACATAAATCCTTTGTTTGTCTCGTGACTTACGCCTGTGCTTTCCCTGTGGTTATAGGTCAAAATGCCATGAAAAAGCCTGAACTTTTGGGAACGTCTGGAACAAAATTCTGGGGTCTCATAAACCTCAGAATGCTGTGTCCTGATTGTGATGTGGTTTAACTCAGCTGTTCTTTCTTTGTGTTACTGTCACTGCACTACGGCTCAACAGGAGGACACTGCACTACACAATGTAGACAGAAAGCAACTTTTTGATTGGTCGAAAATATATCATGAATCAAATAATAAAGTATTGTAGCATATTAAGAGTGAGTGGCTGGACACTTCCCAGCATGCCCTGCACCTTTATGTGTCAGACTGTTTATGGGAAGGAAATGCTGTTAAATGTGCTCTTATGGTTGATTGTTGCCTGTTATTGTTTATTATCCATGCTGTAGGTATTTATGTTTATAGTTATTTATATAGATTGTTTGGCACCATGGGACAGGCTGCTCATCACCTCTTACTTGAAGGCATTAAGCCAGTGTAAGTGTGAAAGCATTAAAGAGCATGTGGGGTTAAAAGTTCTGACTGTCTCCTCCTTCCTTGAGAGACCTCAAGCTTACCACAATATCTTTATATTAACAATGGGTCAGGTGACTATTTATCTCACAGTGAGACACCCACAGCGTCAACAGCCTCCACCAAGAGAGTGGAGCAATCACAGCTTCTACCATCTGGTTTAGTCGGTGGTTTGATTACAAGACAACACTCATTGGTTTTTAGTGAATTAATCAAATGGACAGTATACGAGTGAGGTGTGTTAAGATAAGATACGATAAGATAAGATAAGATAAGATAAGATTTTAAGACTTTTATTGATCCCCCTTAGGAGAAATTTACTTGTCACAGCAGCAGTAACAAACAGCAAACAGTAACTCAAAAATAAATACCAGTAAGTGGCTAATTAAGAAATAAGGCAGCAGTAAAAAAACAAGAAGCAATAAGTGGCATAGGACAATAAAGTGACACTATGTTACATGTTTTCCTTGTCTTTGGCATCCACAAGTAAAAGACATACTATATTCATATGAGAATAAAGATGCTATGAATGCTATTGCACATAAATTTCTATGGTATTGCACTGGAAAGATATTACATTATTTACAGTGTGCAGCAGAGAAAATGCAGTCATCACTTAAATGCAGTTATTTACTATAATGAGGTGTTAAAGAGTCTTATTGCAGTGGGTATGAAAGACCTGCGGTAGCGCTCCTTCTTGCAGGGTGGGAGTCTCAGTCTGTTGCTGAAGGAGCTACTTAAAGCTCCCACAGTCTCGTGCAGGGGGTGAGAGGGGTTGTCCATGATAGATGTCAGCTTGGCTAACATCCTCCTCTCACCCACCTCCTCAATGGAGTCCACAGAACAGTCCATGACAGAAGCAGCCCTCCTGACCAGTTTGTTAAGTCTCTTCCTGTCCCTCTCTGTGCTCCCCCCTCCCCAGCAGACCACTGCATAGAAGAGTGCAGACGCCACCACAGTTAAGTTCATTGTACATGTGCGTAGCTGTGTTTTACACACTAGGAAGGTCCAGTTTAAGAGACCCCCTTCTAAACTGTAGCTAATATAGTAAGATGCTAAATGACACAACAAAAGCCCCATAGCATGTAATGATATTGCTGTCAAGCAAGATGGAACTGAAGTTAAAAAAAAGAAAGTAAATGAAGAAAACAATCCTTGATCTTCTGATAAGACGTTTAAAATCAGAATTTTAAAAATGCTAAAACAGCTAATGATCCCCTACAGGGCTGCTGTGTAGTGTCCCGAGCCCCTTAAAGTACTGTGACATGACAAGTTGCCTGCAGACCTTCTAAGACAAGGATGAGAAGAGTCACAGACTGAAGAGAGACAGAAACATCAGCTGAGACAAAGACAGACCAGGTGACATGTTCCACCTGAAGTTCAGCTCGTGCAAAAGGTCTTTGATGGAAGAACTTTGTTCAGGGGAGAAACAGTGCAGCCAGTGAAGCGCGCATGACTCGGATCATACACACACATTTATGTATTAATGAGGGGATGGCAGAAGAGTCACACAGGCCTTGTGTGCTGTGCTGCATCTGTGCACATGAAGTGCTGAGTGTGTGTAATGTGATGAAAGCAAACAGAACTGTACATTACATAAGAAGACGTAAACTATTTATGATGAGCACACTCCACACACCAGACCTACATATTGAGAGATAAATCTTTCCTTTCTCTGTTTGTCTTTTCTATTTTTTTCTATGAAATTATCTTTCTTGTATTCATTTTTCCATTTTTTGAGAGGAGTCACAGACTGAAGAGAATCATCAGCTGAGACAAAGACAGATCAGGTGACATGTTCCACCCAAGCGGCAACCTCCGGTGCTGAAAAATGAAGCCAATGCGGAAGTGCAAAAAAGCTGCAGTTCCTCGAATAACCGCTAGAGCAGGCTGCAGAAGGGAGTGACCCCATGTTAAAATGTCCGATTTTACGACAGAAAAAAACATATTTACAGCCTGGTTCAAAACATGGCTCTAGTCTCATAAGCTGTTTTTCTACTCCATGACAACTCTGGGGGGGGCGAATTTTTTTATAAGGCGTTCGTTTAAAATATACAGCATACATCATTATGCACAATTCATAGCTGTCAATCTAAGTGGCGCCACTTTGATTGACAACTAGCCACTGACGGTCTAAAGGGCGTCACCCCGGCTAATTCTAGTCACTGAGTTTGGGAAAGGGATCGTCATGGGGTTAGCCGGCTAGCAACGATATTTAGCATTTAACCTAGCCATAGCTAGTTTGATTATTTTGAATAAAGCGGCTTTTTTCAGCCAATAGCGTTCATTCAGCCGGCCCATAGGACCCGCCTCAGCTCCGCCCTCGCTCCACCTATTTGTCCATGTTTGGAGTAACCGGAGGTAGGCTACCAAGATGGCTACGCACTACGATTTGCTTCATTTTTGCTCTTCAGAAACCTATGGGTGACGTCACGTCCATATCTATGGTTCCACCTGAATTTCAGCTGTATTATTTTCCTTTTTTTTTTTTTTTATCCCTCCTCATAAGTTCTTCTTCTGTAGCAAAACCAGAGTGCTTACTGACCTTTCAGAAGTTCTTATAGCTTTTCTTTCTGGACAAGCATGGACAAAAGGGCAAAGGTCAAATGAAAAAACGAAACACAAGTGTGTGCAACTAGTTTTTCTAAGTGGAAGTAAAGCTGGCAGCTGCATTCAGGTTCAGTGCCATAACAGTATTGGTTTGAGGCACTTCATCAACGTTTGGTCTGCAACGCTTGAACCAAGGTTCTTTTCTCTACCAAACTTATCGAACTCGTTTTCTGCTCAAAAAAGTCAATCTTTTTAGCCTTTATAGTCAAAGCTTTGTCTGATCAATAACAACCGTGTATCAGTAAGGCCAAGTGTTGCTCTTGTGCTCCAGCCAGATCTGTCAGGTCAAGCTTTTTTTTTTTCCTTGTTGAATAAAATTGTAACTGCCGTTTGCTGTAGTGCAAATAGTACTTCTATTACTAGTACTGCTTTAAAGGTGGACTGAGTCATTATCAGAAAAAAATCTGTTGACGTGAACCCAAGATCCAAACAAATACAACCCTCTCCTCTGTGCTCCTTCAGATGCTACGCTCCCCAAATTCAGACAGAGAGAGATGGCTTCCCGGAGTCAGCACAACCAGCTCCAGACTGAGACCCTCCTGCTACCATACTGAACATCACAAAAACAGCATATCCAACTACAACCTTGTTTCAAAAAAGGTTGGAATGCTGCCTAAAACATAAATAAAAACTGAATGCAATGATTTGAAAAAGGATTTTCAACCTCTATTCAACTGCATACAGTACAAGGACGAGATATTTAATGTTCAAACTGATCAACTTTAGCATTATTTGTCAGTATACACTGTGATGCCCGCAACAAGTTCTAAAAAAAAGTTGGGAACATGTTTATGGCTGCATCACATCACCTTTTCGTTTAACAAACACTCAGTGAGTGTTCAGGAACTGACATTAATTGTAGAAGTTTTCAAATTGAAATTCTGTCCTGCTTGATGTACGGCTTCAGTTTCTCAACAGTCTCTTGTGGTATTTGGCGTTTCATAATGTGCCGAACATTTTCAATGGGAGAAAGCCTCACCAATGTCGAAAACATTATTTTGTTAACATGTCCTGCACAGGAGCAAAAAACGCCACCTGTTGTTGATTGATTGGAATAGTTATGTGGCTCAATTCCATCCACTTTCTTATATCCTATTGTCAACGCCAGGAAGGAAGAGAGGCCGGTTCATGCAGGCATGTCCAAGTGTCCTACGTGTGTCATATCCAGAAAAATAATTTGATTATTTTTACTGTCTTGTCCTGTGTTTCATGTTGTCTTGTGATTTCCTGTTTTATTGTGAAACTAACTTCCCCTCTCGTTTCAGGTTGCTTGCCCTTCCTCTTGTGGTTCCCGCCGTTGTGATTGTCTGCCCCGCCCTGATTGTTTCCACCTGATCCCCTTCCTTGTGTATTTAAGTCTGTGTCTCGCCTTGTCTTGTGCCAGATTGTCTTGTCTCGTTCGAGTAAGTCTCTCCAGCCGTCTTTTCATGCCACGTCTAGTTTTTGTCATTGCTAAGTTTTCTGTTGATACTTTGTCTTACCTTTCTGCTGTTTTATTCCTCGTCAGAGTGATTTTTAGTTCTTGTCTTTTTCCACGTTTTGACTCCTTTTGTTTCCTCGTCATGAGTGATTTTCAGTTGATACTTTTAATAAACACTTTTGTTTTGAAGAAGCCTCTCTCTGAGTTTTCCATGAACTGCAGAGAGAAAGTGTCAGATACTGCATGCAGCGACATACAATAAAAATATTAATATAGGCTACTTTGTGTGTTCAGCTACAGCTATATGTGTGTATGTGTGTAAATGGTCTGTAAGACTGTTTATTTTTTAATCATCTGTGTGAACTTCAAGATTCATGCAAACATTGTGTTCTTCTCAAAAGCACTGCGTTAAGTACGGGCAAAGTTTTTCAACTGACTTCATATGACCAGCCAAACTAAGAGCAAGCAGACGGTAAAAAAAAAAAAAAATCCGACCAGAGCGGAGGCACTGACCAACACGACGTGAGCCATTTTCAGCTCTGTTTTATTAAATGGACCGCATACGTTACGAGAGGTGTGCAGAGACATGCCTGTGTAGGGAGGGGCGGACGCTGTGTGTGACTGGCCAATCACAGAGCGTGAAGACAGTCAGTTACACAATGAGGATTTTCCTTCAGCACGAACACGGATATTGACGGATTTTACTCGCATCATAATCGTATTCGTCAAACATGCTTTATCCGTAATGAATACTCGTCTGAAACGAGTATCCGGCTCATCCCTAGTAGAAATCCTGTGTTCCTTCATTGTCCACAGTTTGTGTGTCTTGTCAAAAAAAAAAAGAACGTTAACACATTGAAATAAAACTCATGAATGATGCAGGCACTATATGATGGAGGATGGATTTTGAAGTAAGGTTATTGTCTGATCAACAACACCGGAGCAAGGTTATGAAGAGAAACTAATAGAGAATGTTTTCCTCTTCACTTGAATTTGAGAACAAAAAAAAAAAAACAAGTCCAAAGCCTGAGTGTCAGCCAGGGATGATTCAGCTGTGATCTACCCCCTAGTGGAATTACTGGTTAATCCTGAGATCCTCTTAAATGGAATTCAAGATGACTGCGAGTGAATTGATATTCACCTCACAAGCTGAGGGTCAGCCTAATACCATTATCTGACACACACACACACACACACAGAGAGAGAGAGAGAGAGAGAGAGAGAGAAAGGCAACTGCCATACCTGTCTTTTCTCTCTTGGATAACACAGGACAAACACACACACAAGTGTAGCTGAATGTGAACAACTCAATGTAAACACAGACACAGGTATCGGAGCTTTGAGGATACCATCTCAACCTGGACAAACTGGCCAACCCTCATCCTAACCTAACATTACTGATGGCACAAACCAGTTCAGTGATGCTGTGGTGCAAACAAACAGGTACACTTCTTGTTTTTCCAACTAGGAAAGGACAGTCTCTTTTCTAAAAGCAGACTATGACAAACCAAACACACTCACCTCCATTAACCTGTCTGTAACCTTACGAAGTCAGCTCTGCTTCGTCCTCTGTGGTCTAGTATGGTTCAGGGCCACAGCCAGGATTTTAGTAATACTGGATTCATGAGTCCCTCCAATGCCTGCCCTCTAACATCTTCTCGTTATTTTGATTTTTAAAAATTGAATTCATCTTCAAGTTGTATTTACACTAGACCGAGCAGTTCTTCCCAGGACATTCATCTGGAAATCAACAACTGCCTTTAAACTCAGCCAACACAGTCTTATAAAATATACAAAATGTGAAAAAAAAGTGTTTCATAACTTTTTTTTAAAACAGGAAGGAATGAAAACCCACTAGGAAATTAGTAGTAAATAAAACGCTTTATTTCCTTTAAGATCAAGATGTTTCAGCTCTTTTAACCCTTTGATGCCCAAATTTATGTACAATTATATTAAGAAATAAATAATTTGTGTTTTTGCTTTCAAGCAGATGCTAAATTAAGTGGAGATTGTTAATTTTACTCTAGCACACAGAATGCATATAATGCATGTACATCTAATGTATGTATATAATATTTGGATATAGTTCCGCATTTGAACGGTCCCCCAAGAAACAAATGCTTGCAAAAGGTTCCTAGGTGCGTATCGAATATGCATGAACCGGCATTGGAGGAACACATAGACTTCCTTGGACAATAGGCGTCAAAAGGGTTAAAAATGAATATTCATGAAAAGTCTGGTGCAGAAATGTTATTTTATTTATTAGTTTTTTTGGTGACCTTTTCAAAATTACTTTTAGCCTAACAAGAGTCTACAGCCATGCTACCAGCTTAGTTAGGCTGTACTTGTACAGTGTAAAGTACAGTGGTGCTTTGAGCTCAGTGCTAAGTTGGCATGCTGACATGCTCACCGTGACAATGCTTACAGGATGATGTGAATCAGGTATAATGTTTCCAATTTTCATCAGACTAGATACAAATAAGACTAGGACAGCATGGATATCCATCCAATCATTTTTTGAGATAACTCAGTCTGGTTTAAAGAGGTGGACCAACCGATGGACAGGCTGGCATCGCTATCTCTTCAGTCACACCACTACAGAGGTCAAAAATACTATAATACTGTTGACTGTAAAATCACAGTCACAGCTTGTGTCCTCTAGTTTTGAGCAATAAGACGGCCTTTTTTCTGGCTGCTACTTTTATCGTCCTTTTGTAATATATTCATTCTAGACATGGAAACCTGTGAAGGTGGACACAGCTTTGAGCTGGCTCCTGCAAGACTGCTGTGTCTCTGTCTGCTTGTGCATGACAGTAGAATTCTTGACTTAGTCAGCCGAGACAGAAGGACATAAAACACTGATGCACATAAACGCTCCAAAGCACACACACATGCACAGAGACTTGAAGTATCCACACTATCTCAGTCTCTGTGGGGAATATAGAAGACAGAACAATTGTTTCTCTCCACTCTGCCCTTATCTCCCAACTGCTTCTTCATGGTCCAAATCCTCTGTCCTCTCTCCCTCTCTCTCTCTCTCTCTCTCTCTGTGTGTGTTTGCAAATTAAGAGCGTTTGTGAGACTCTTCACTTACTTATATAATGTTTGTCGGTTAGAACAAAATGTATAAATGGTTGGGAACACTCATAACATTCAAAGTCTGATTGTTTGTGGCAAGCTCAAAGAACAGTCACGCTGTTAGAATAATATATATTTTCTACATTCTTCTACTGCTGCTGCTCTTTCTCAAGAAGTTTTTCAGCTGCGTTTTTCAGACCGAACAGATTTGCTTCTATTTTAATCAGCGCAGATGTTTACACACGCATACCAGGGAACCAATTTAGTTTTACACCTGTCTATTGTCTTCTCTTTGACACAGATTTGTAGCGAGTAGTGAGACTGAGCAGTACAGTAAAACCACAACAGTGAGCTCTGGAGGTGGGGGATTGCAAGTGTGCAAAAACCACTTCTTCTTTCTATCGAATAAGCTTTTTTTTTTTCTTTTATTAACCCTACAGTGATGTCCAAGATGACTTTCTAGTTTTTAACATATGAATATATTCTTTTTTTCACATGATTGGTTGTAAGTATAATTATATTCATTTATAATTATATCTCTCCTCTTTAAGTTTGTCTGAAGTGCATAATCATCACATAGCCTTTAAGTGATAGCTCTTGCAAAATTTGGATTAATGCTTTCATTCAGTAAAGTTTCTTAACTTGTAAATGTCTCTACAGAGTATAATTAAATGCCACTTTCCCCCCACCCTGAGCAGTAAACATGCGACATCACTTTCTAAGCTTATCTATCTTCTATCCTCCATCTAATTTGAATCAGTAATCTCAACCAACGGTCTAGAGAAGAGACCATCTTGATCATTGGTTTACGCATATAGTGCTCAGTACAGGGGAACCCCCGGTAAGAGGTGATGGAGCTGCAGTGTGTAAACAGCCTCAGATATATGTATTTATTCATTTACTTTCCCAGAAAGATGCTTTTGGGATTTTTTTGTTCACACAACCAGTTTCAGCGTGTACATCAGTGTAAAAATGTTAACAAGCATAATAAAGGGTTTATGTCATGCTAATGCTCTTTGTAGATGGAAGTCAGATTGAAATGCTGTAGCTCATTTCTAATCAATAGCACGCGGCTTATCAGCTCTCCCAGGAAGCTGGAAACAACACCTGCCTTCACTGATAACAGTGGACAGTGTAAGTGATACAGATGGATCCTGTTTAAAAAGAGCAACTATTTGCACTGAAGCCTGGAAAAATGTGTGATTTGTTTATACAGTGGTTTGCTGCATACCTGTGTTAGACTTAGATGTGTCCTGCAGTGTAAATGGAATATTTTTCTATATAAGAAGGTCATTGGGGTAAAGTGATTTTGCAGCATTTATGTAGACGAAGGGCATTTTATGATCCATGGCATATATGATCTATAGCTGTCATTTGCTGTTCCAGCAGCTCCAAGTGCTAATGGTACTGACAGGCTTAAAGCAAGACAGATTCAGCAGAGCTCTAATGCAAGTTTCTAGCTGACAGACAAAATGCATAAGCATGATTAAGGCTATTTGTCTTTACCAACCGAAGGTCATTACAATAAAGATTTAACTGATTTGTATGGTTTTAGGAGCCACAGTGAGAATCTGAAACTAGGAATTTCAACAGTTTTGGTGACTGTTAAATTCCAGCGCGTCCTTGTTGACAGCCATTTCTAAAATTCATGTGATTGCTCCACAGTTCAAATTGTTAATGGATGCATTTGGCTGGAGAGGATTCATTTACATTTCACATATTCAGTGGTGAAGCACTATTTTTTGGATTGTCTTTTTACAAGTTCAATTTAGACTGTGTGTATGGACAGTGACATTCAACCTCATAAATGAGTGTAATGTTTTATGGAGGATGCAATATTGTGTAGGATGCTTTGCCTGTTTGTCAAGCTGTTGTCTTTTCTGTAGTGCAATGCTGAAGTTTGATTAATACTGACATGATCCTGAGATAGAACATGTGCTTTCGTTGTAGTTACATCTAACTGTGTGATGTCTTATGAGTGAGTCCCTCGTTTGCTGTTTTCATGTTTAGATGTTCAATTTATTCTGAAATGGCTCAGGGATCTGGTGATAGGGGACGGCTGCATCAGATTAAGGTCTTGACCTTGAACCAGCATTCACTGGTTGGTGGCAACAATAATTACTCTCACTTTGACTGGACTTACCTGAGGGGCTCCTGCAAACAGCACACACACCACATCACAATGAGGAAGAGTCAGACCGGTGGCCAGATTGAATGGAGCCAGGCTGTAGTACTTTGTATCAGTGGTACGAGTGCTGGCTTCTGACTCAGAGGCAGAGTTGTGGTTGTGTAGTACGTTTGAAGCCAGACTGGAGCAGCCAGCAGTAAACCACACAGAGAAAACTAGCTAATGCTTTCCACAGAAACATGTAAAGTGGCATGTTTACTGATAATACAGAACCACAGATGTTTAATTGAAATTATAATGACAAACTGCTGGTGAGTCATTTCTGACTGATGACCGATATGATGATACTTGTGACGGCCGTGCACTGCTCAAATTAACATTAACTTTAGCTTAGGCAGACAGGAGCTGCTGCACTGCTGCAAATGTCAGCACTCCTGACTCAAGGAGATGAGCTCACAACAATTGTATTATGTTCTTTTTATTTGTAGATTCCAGCCACAGTTCACCACCATTACAGCAGTCTAAAAATGTCTGTCTGTGATGAATGAAATGAAAAGATTATTCAGAAAAAAACAATAAGGTGAACATATTTTTTCAAAGCCCCCAAACTGGGAGCCTTAACCCTTTGATGTCTATTGTCGCGAATTCGCCTCAAACCGTTTCCAATCAGAATGCATCCAAGGAAGTCTATGTGTTCCTCCAATGCCGGTTCATGCATATTCGATACGCACCTAGGAACCTTTTGCAAGCATTTGTTTCTTGGGGGACTGTTCAAATTCGGAACTACATCCGAATCTTATATATACATTATATATACATGCATTATATGCATTCTGTGTGCTAGAGTAAAATGAACAATCTCCACTTAATTTAGCATCTGCTTGAAAGCAAAAACACAAATTATTTATTTTTTAATATAATTGTATATAAATTTGGGCATCAAAGGGTTAAAAGAGCTGAAACATCTTGATCTTAAAGGAAATAAAGCGTTTTATTTACTACTAATTTCCTAGTGGGTTTTCATTCCTTCCTGTTTTAAAAAAAGTTATGAAACACTTTTTTTTCACATTTTGTATATTTTATAAGACTGTGTTGGCTGAGTTTAAAGGCAGTTGTTGATTTCCAGATGAATGTCCTGGGAAGAACTGCTCGGTCTAGTGTAAATACAATATATTTTAATATAATTGTATATAAATTCGGGCATCAAAGGGTTAAGTGTACTATACATGCTTTGGCACACACCATAGGTTTTTTTTTTTTTTTTTTTTTTTCAGCACTTACACCTACTGAGCACACTTTTCAACACCATGGAGGCCGTGAACACATCATCATTGTTGTTGCCAGGTAAAAGAAGAAAAAACTGACCTTCTCTTTGACGTGACAGCTAATAGTTTATATACTGACAGGTTCTGTCAGAAAGGGCCGCAGGCATCCCAGCCTATGACGCTTGCCTACGACTCAGAGGCTAACAACAGCCTCGATGTGTGTGACTGACTGACACATATATAGACAAATCAGTGTTGAGTTCTGTCGGGTGGAGCATGGTTTATGTTTTTATATTAGCTTGGGTATTAATGAGAATGGCTCTATAATCAGAAACAGACAAACCCACGTACATTTATTTATTGTTCAATCTCCGAAACACAGCTGCAAATGAACGATACTCCCCTTCCACTGAATGTGTAAATGACTTGTGCTTCAACATGATCAGTTCTGAATATTTCAGTGTAATGTCACTGAACTGTGGACAACTGACTAATTGGTCATCCGTAACTGAGATAAATATAATTTTCCATGTCTTCAAAAACAGAAACAAATTAAGCATCAAAACAGCCTAAAAAGGAGATACGTTAGCAGAGGTAGCTGTTTCTCTGAGATATTATGGAATAGTTGGATTCATGGAGGTTAAGCCACAGGACTGAGAAACGCTATTTACTGAGTATTTTACCATGAATTTGAAAACAGAAGCAATCTAGATGAAGACTCTGTATCTTCATTGCTGCTGAAATCTATCAGTACTATACAGGCTTTTCCTACTTTTGCTGTGGCGCCGACTCCTGGACCGCTCGCACACCCCTCGTGTCCACAGTGTCTGAATAAAAACAATATATTACGGCCTGCTTTGTATTCAGTACTTAAATAACAAGCCCATTGGCAAATATTAAAATACAATATTCCAAGGAGCAAGAATGTTTTATTTATTTTTAGATTTCCTTTCATGCTGCGGCTCAGAACTGTTCAGCTCAAGTCAATAGTGACCTCATTATCTTGGTTCCAGGATATTATATACTACAGTTTTCAGGACTCATGGTTGGGTTGTGTGTGTTGTGCCTCTCCTCCTGGTAAAAGCTGCCAGATGTGGACGATGTTCCTGCCTCAGTTTCTTCTGTTCCGCAATCATGTCTCTTAAACTCCAACACTGACTGAGAATACAAATAATGAGCTCTTCCCATTATAAACCAATGCTTTGAAACATGGATTCATATCTACTATCTGATCTACTTTTATGTATGCTATTCATTCATGTATGCTACATATTTACAATATCTCCGCTTTGTGATTTACAAAAGTGCAAGAATGCTTTTGCACAATGTACAAATGTACATTTTACGTGTTAACAATTCTTGTGTCAAATTACGCAACACAGTTTAAAAACAGTCTTAGATAGTGAGCTTCAGACCGGCTCACTGTTTGCAGGGACATCATGTCGTGTATAGCTGTTGTGTAATCATGCGCATTCAACAGTTAAATGCCAGACTAACATTTTATAATCCCACAAAGACAGTTAATGAGACGTCGTCAGGCTTTTATCCTGATTAAATGGCCAATTAGAGCTTCAGTCCTCCAGCCTTAACAAAGCATTCAGAGATATTCATGAACAACATCAAGAGAGATGGATAATAAATGGTTCTCACCACGATGCATACTGTACACGAATGAATTGTTAGAGCAGTAAATTTTGTATCAGTTTAGTTTTTTTTGACGTTTGTAGTTTTACGTTGTTTTAAGATTTAGGGGCATATTTAAAACCTCCCAGGGTTTTCTTACTCTCTATCAGAATGTGACTTTCACAATGCTGAACTGTCAAACCTGGAGGTCAAACACAACCAAAGAATGAATGGAGCTGCCAGATAAGATTCTTTTATATTCTTCTGCTTTATCACATTCGCTTTGTGAGGGCTATTGGCCTTTTCCACAGAAATGACAAGACATTCAATCTGAATAGACCCAAAGATTATTAGAACTGCTCCGAAATGTGGTTGACCCGAAACAGACCCAAATGAGGAGAGACACCAGCAAACACTTTTTTAGAAGGACATTAGCTAATTACTTATGTTGTTGTTAAAGGAAAAATTCAATGCAGGAAATATGTGTTATGCATCCTTAAGGGAGTTAGATGAGAGCAGTAAATGGGGGAGTAATAACTTTATAATGTATAATGTTATTATTGTCATTTACTCTTGATATAAACATTACAATCAAGAGAGACTGAGAGTGAATAAATGTTTTATTGCCATGTACACAGTAAGTATGAGAACTGTTAATCGGCGATCAGACCTCATTATGACCATCACCATATTAAAGGAGGAAGGAAAGTTGTGCAAGGTGTAGAACCGACACATTCTCACTCCCTGTGCTCAGAGAACACCACCCTGACTCTTGACACTGGTGGTGATAGGATAAAGAGATCTGGATGAATGGATGGATGAATGGATGAGGTGCCGACGAGCTCAGACCTGGGAGCCTGGAAGTGCTGGAACTGGAGGTGAATGGGGTGGAGTAGGGCCTCAGCAGAAATGACAGCTGACAGCGCCAGAGAGAAGAACAGCTTTATGACTGGCTGATGGAGATGGTGGCATAATCTGTTTGGTTTAACTGAGAGAGTAAACGCCCATAGTCAGCTGATTACGAAGGAAGGGGTGAAAGAGGGAGAGGGAGACAGCGAGAAAGAAAAATGTGGATGCATGAGCATAAAGATGGTCCTGATTGAATTTAAGCTTCATTAGTCAGAACAGTGAGAATAAAGTCCAAATTATAATTAAGAGTTTTCCTTTAGGGTATAAAAACTTGTTAATCAGGGATGTGATTGAAGTAATCACATCGTAAATATACACCAAAATGACTTGTTATTAATTTGTATTACCAACATGAATTCAATAATTAAACAATATTACGCAAATGATGTTCAATTCCCAGATGCTTATTTCCTGTGTGTGTGCATGTCTCTGTGTATTTGCAGTTATAGACATTTAAATGGCTGTATTAAGATTTTTTTTTCATACAAACAGGAGTTCCTCATATACCTCAGCTCAAAGCTATGCAAATGTGACTCACTCACTATGCATATATTCAGTCATTTCCATCAGGCCCATACACACTGTGCTATAAGCAGTCACAGTAAATCGGAAACAGGAAGTAGATCCTGAATTGCTTTGTAGAAAAGCACATTCATATTAATAAAATTCCTACATGTGCTCCACTTCCTGGTTAATCTGTATAATTGAGCTTTGTGTTTGAGTCACTGTGTGATCTCTGTTAGTTATCTATCTTCTCTCAAACTAACGCACATGGCATCCGTTGCTGTGTGTGCATGTTTGTATGACTATTTAAATAATGAATAACAGATGGAGAGTGTGTATGAGGGGTTGTGTGTGATGATTTGAAAAACAGCTTGACATGTTCTCACATCTTTCAACACAGTGCATTTAGCAGTAATTATCCTAACTGTGCTGTGCAGGATTACAAAAGATGTGCGGATGGTGTGAATGGGTGTAGCACTATTAAATGTGCCATGTGTAGCAGCTGGATATCAGTAAAGCGTTTCATTATTAAAGGATAATTCCAGCTGTTTTCCAACATGAGCCCTACATTCTGTGTGCTTGTTATCATGACTTGAAAACGTGATCATTTACCAAACTGAGGCCTGATGTGGCCTGCGTTTGATCATACACACACCCAGGGCAAACAACAAATCAAAACTTTGGTTAATTATGAATTATGAATATACATATTTCTTTCCTGATTGTGTTGATTTACCCTTTTAATGTAACTGCATACCCATAAATCTCTTAGTAAAATTCTAAGATGATTTACTGCAGAGAATCTGTCTTGACAAGTTATTGAGGCTATTATTTATTCATAACTAATGTTTTATTTGAAAGAACTAATAGGAATCTGCAGTAGGGTGAGAACATTCCACCTGATTCTGATACCACTCAGCAATTATATTTATTTTTTGTGAAGCAGGGATTGGAAAAAGTTTCACAAGTTGTAACACTTAAAGCTACAGACAACTACAGAAGAAATCAGGGACATCTGAGTGCAGCACTAATGTACTTTAACTTTAACTTGGGTCTTAACGCTGTAAAGTCTGAACCATGAAATAATTGACGGAAAATTCCAATTCTTTGAATCTGGAGCCTTTAATGATCCTTCTGAACAAACAAACAAACAAAATGTTAAATATCAATTTCCATATATGAGTTTCAATTTGTATCATATTTGAGACATCATCATCATTTGAGTCTCAAAGTTTCATTTGATTTCACTGAACAAAAACATATTAAGACAAACATATGTGACAAATTGGTCATTCTAGTTCCAAACAAGGACATATTTGTATTTTTATTCCACTATTTATTATTGTTATTACTCTGTATAAGCTACTATCTGCTATCATGCAGCAATGAGAAATCCACCAACAGAACTGGCAGGTGGAAGAGGAACATTTCATTTATTTTGGCTCATTTTGTGGTTTACTACCTTTTTATTTTGCACACTGATGATGTAGGAGCCTCCAAAACTCATGTATCATATATGACACGTTCAGTGATGGGTTAAAGATTAAATAGATTATATGCTCATTCATACTGTTTCAGGAGGGCAATATTGTATCCCCATTTCCTCCAGCTTAAACATTGAAATGCTGCATGTATTGTGTGTGTGTGTGTGTGTGTGTGTATATATATATATATATATATATATATATATATATATATATATATATATGTATGTATGTATGTATGTATGTATGTAAATATATATATATATATATATATATATATATATATATATATATATATATATATATATATATATAT